>JAJPUD010000030.1:994355-1150004 GCA_023553655.1 Myrmecobius fasciatus
AAGATTAGAAGGGTAGCAGTAAACTGGGAAAATATTTTTACATCCAAAGGTTCTGATAAAGGCCTCATTTCTAAAATATATAATTGACTCAAATATATAAGAATTCAAGCCATTCTCCAATTGATAAATGGTCAAAAGATATGAACAGATAATTTTCAGACGAAGAAATTGAAACTATTTCTGGCTACACGAAAAGGTGCTCCAAGTCACTATTGATCAGAGAAATGCAAATTAAGACAACTCTGAGATACCACTACACACCTGTCAGATTGGCTAAAATGACAGGAAATGATAATGATAACTGTTGGAGGGGATGTGGGAAAACTGGGACACATTGTTGGTGGAACTGTGAACGGATCCAAACATTCTGGAGAGCAATTTGGAACTATGCTCAAAAAGTTATCAAACTGTACATACCATTTGACCCAGCAGTGTTTCTACTGGGCCTATATCCCAAAGAGATTTTAAAGGAGGGAAAGGGACCCACATGTGCAAAAATGTTTGTGGCAGCCCTTTTTGTAGTGGCAAGAAACTGGAAATTGAAAAGATGCCCCTCAATTGGAGAATAGCTGAATAAATTATGGTATATGAATGTTATGGAATATTATTGTTCTGTAAGAAACGACCAACAGGAGGATTTCAGAGAGGCCTGGAGAGACTTGCATGAACTGATGCTGAGTGAAATCAGCAGAACCAGGAGAACATTATACACAGCAGCAAGACTATACGATGATCAATTTTGATGGACATGGTTCTCTTCAACAATGATGTGATTCAAACCAGTCCCTATTGTTCAGCGATGAAGATAGTCATATACATCCAGAGAGAGGCCTGTGGGAACTGAGTGTGGACCCCAACACAGCATTTTAACGCTTTCTGTGAATATTTCCATGCATTTTGTTTTCCTTCTTAGGTTGTTTTTTCTTCTTCTCTTTCTAGATCTGATGTTTCTTGTGCAAGATAACTGTATAGATATGTATACATGTATTGTATTTGTCATATAATTTATCCTATTTAGCATGTATTAGATTACCTGTCATCTAGGGGTGGGGGATGGGGGGAAGGAGGGGAAAAGCTTGGGAAAAAAAGTCTTTGCAAAGGTCAATGTAGAAAAATCACTCATATGTTTTGTAAATAAAAAGCTTTATTAAAAAAAAGTTAAATTGAGGCAATTTTCTTTGGCTCCAAAGTTCAATATTAATTTGCTTCTATTTGCATAAAATTAGTTAGTTGATGTCATATTGTTTCTGTCTTGGGAGAGAACTTTTGCATCTTTAAAAAAAAATGTTGAAATACATTGTTTGTAGACCTAAAAAATTGGGGGAGGGAAAAGAGTAAAAAAGTCTCACTCTAAATAAACAAAACCAAGTTTGTAGCCATCTGGGACAATAAGAAGAGCTACTGGAACAGTATCTATATTGTTTTTGAAGAAATCTATGAAGCTTATACCTCTCTGAAAAGCAGTTATTTATTCCACACTGAAATCTGGTACTCATCACCTCTAAGCACCAAAAGCATTCCTTGAGTAATGGAAGAGAACAGTGGTATCCATTTAGCAGCACCACAGTTGATCTGTGAATAATGGCAAAAAACCATGCATAAATCTGGCTCTAATTAAAAGCCATACTACATTTATCTCAAATGAGATAATTCCCATACATTTCTATAACTTCATAACATATTTGAGGTCTCATTTTTGAAACATTAGGATGCATATATTTTGTATTCAGTCCATGTTTCCATATGACTTTTAGGTAACAAGTAAAATTTACTTTTTAGAAAGACTTTCTAATTGCAAGAGTCTGTAGTTGGGAGTACTTCTTCCCTCTCCACCTCCAACTAGATAAATGTTTGTTTGGTTTTTCTTTCTGGGATCACCAGGAATTCCTCTCATCTTGAAAAAAAACAGCAGTAAATTTTCCAGTTGCAAATATACCACACGACATTACAGGCTAAGCTGATTTACCGATGTTTTGAAGATAAAAACGAACAAAATCAACACCTCCTAAATTCTGCAGCCCCTTGATCCTGTATTATCCAGGTTGATAATGGATCAATCAACAAGCACTTAAGTGCCAACTCAGTGACAGGCACTGTGCTACAACATGGGGATATATACAAATAGGAAATCAAGACAGTCCTGCCCTTCAGCAGATTTCATTCTGGTAGGAGGAATACATATGTTCACAGCTATATAGAGAGTATAAAGGATAAGTGATAAGGGAGAGAGGCAGAAGGAAAAGAAAAACTGTAAAAACTGGAATTATCAGGATTCTTCAGGTGTTGGCCTGAGTAGAACCTATAAGTATAATATAGTTATCAAGTCTGGAACTTTCACATTTTATCCAACAATCCAATCAGGCCCTCTCATCATCTGCTTGGAATTGTTGACCTGCCCCCTACTGAGGTGACCTGAGACTAATACCTTCATATCTAGGTCTTCCCAAATCCAGCCTTCTATCCTTGAAGAAATTAGTCTACTCCTCTTTGGAGCCCCTCTAAGGTAGCTGATTGGTAACTTTCCCTCCCAACAATCCTGTGGGGTTGGTCACAACACAACTCCCCTTTCTCCACTTCTGCATTTCTGTCTGGAAATCCAAGAATACCACCTTATTTCTTAATTATAAATGTCTAGTCACAGATAAGTTGAAATGATAAGCATAAGAAAGTAACTAAATGGCAATCCACTGTCTAAATATTATGTGATATGTGATAGCGATATGTTTTCAAGAGAAAGGAAGTCCATTATTACAAAGTCTGATGAAATTATGTTTTCTGCCCAATTATTTATGACCTTATGAAAGATCTTTGCTAATTTATCTGTTTATTACAAATTGTTCTGTTTACTGATATCCAGTCCTTAACTGGTTGCTTAATCTATCCAATAATATACTACCACCTTCAGAGCATTCTTAGTATTAAAAAGAAATAAATAAAACTTCCCTCGGAGGAATTCACAAAATATATCATGGAATAGCAGTGAAGTAACATCCAATATTAGTGGCAATGCTAATTTAAATCAACAATTTAAGAGTGAGGAAATAATTCTTACTCCAGAGGATCCATTATTTTATCATTATGAGGATTCCCTCCACTACTATAGACAGTAGTATGCTATCTGTATGGGTTTGTGAGCATCAAATGTAGTTAGTGTTCAGCACATAGTAGGTACTATAAAAATGCCTACTCCCTTCTCCCATAACCTTATCTTGTTTAATTCTTAACTAGAGGCTTTTGTACATTCTCCACAAGGTTCTGCGAAACATGCAGGAAGACTTCCTTCTGTTTCATTGACACTAGTACAATACTCAGTTGCCCATGCAGGCAGGCAAAATGAGAAGCATATATTAATCACTTACCATGTCCCAGGCATTGTGCTAAGAAGCTAGGTTTACAAATACAAGCAAAAAGAAAGGCAGCCTCAGATCTCAAAGAGCTTACATTTAAATGGGGGAAACAACTGGAAAGCCTAAGGGGATAGGAAGAACCCTACCCATTTGAGGATGTGATGGTACCGGACTGAAGACTGAGTATCATAAACACAGCACAGAGAGAAATGAAGCACGAGTAGGCTGGATCTGTCATCAAATGAGGCTATCATGCATGGGATCCCTCATCCGTTATCCTGGTTACATAAAAACACTAGTAAATCACTTCTTTTTCCCATTTAGTGTCTTTATGTTTTCTAATCAATTTCTCTTCTTTCTTTTGTGTTTGAATATTTACCAAGTGTTCCCCTTGACAAGAGGCAGTCCTATAAGATAGGTCATGCAAATGATATCTGCATTTTATAAGTTCATAGATTTGAAGCCGGGAATTACTTTTGAGAACAAGTTCAGCCCCTTCAATTTTACAGATGAAGAAACTGAGGCACAGGGAGACAAAGTACCCAGAATCATACAAATAGTAACTCTAAAGTGGAATTTGAACTGAGGTCTCATCTTTGGAAGGCAACTGAAAGGCAATAAAATCAGCTGGATTTTAAGCCAGGGAAGCAGGGGATGAAATGAGAGTGAATATTCCAAGCACAGTGGACAATGAAAATGTCCCAAGCTGAGATATTGTCTATCTCATTCTAAGAAAAGCAACAAGGCTAGTGTCACTGTGTCAAAAGGTACCTGGTAAGTATGAGAAAACTGGAAAAGTAGTTAGGGAGTGCCTAACTCCTAAAGAACTTTGAATGCCAGAAGATTTTATATTTGTTGTTGGTGGGGCAGGGTGACCGGACTGGAGTCAAGTTTTAGGAAAATCACTTTGGCAGTTTAGGGGAAGGTGGAATAAAATGGGGAGAGACTTGTGGCAGGTCAACCAACTAGCAGGATATTTTAATGGTTCAGGTATGAGGAGAGAAGGGCCTGCATGAGGATGGTGATAGTATTAGAGAAGGGATATATTCAAGAGATGTTGAAAGTGTGAAATCAATAGATTTTGGGAACAGTTTGGATAGGAACTGGGAAGTGGGCAAGAGTGAGATGACGATGAGGTGAAAACCTTAAGGGACTGATAGAAAAAATAAGCTAGACAGTAATAGGAAAATCTGGGGGGAGAGGGAGAGAAACTGAGATAAATTGGGACATGTTTACTTTAAAATGACTACAAGACATTCGATATGAACTGTCAAATAGGCAACTGGAGATGTGAGACTGGAGGTAAGCTGAAATACTATAGGTAGATTTGAGAATCTTCAGCATAGAAATAATTGAATCCCAGGACAAGGACCTGATTAGTGGGCATGACCCAAAAAGTATCTAATTTTTATCAATTAATTTGATAAAGATAAAGATTAATTTGACATCAAATTAAATCTTAATTTGATAAAGATTTTAAAAAGGAGATTGAGGAATAGTAATACAGATAGAAGAGCCAGGAAAGAGCAGTGTCCCAAAAACCTATGAGTATCAGGGAGAGTGCTTAACAGTATCAAAGTCTGCAGAGATGTCAAGAAGAATGAGGACTGAGAAAGGACAGTGGATTTGGCAATTAAGAGATCACTGGTATCTTTGGAGAGAGCAGTTCTGGTGAATTATGAGGTTGGAAGCCAGATTGTAGAGAATCAAGAAGAGAGAGAGAAAGAGGAGAGGAAGGAGGGGCATTTATCTTTGAGGGCCAAGTTCAGCCACAAAAAGTAGGATATAAGACAACAATTAGCAGAGATGAAGTGAGAGCATTTTGAAGATGGGGAAAACATGGGCATGTTTTGGATAAGTTAACTAACTGGTAGGGAGGGAGAAATTGAAGATGAGAGAATAGAGATGAAGAGGCAATTTGCTAGGAGAGGAGATGGAATGGGATCACTAATGCAGATCAAGTTCACTCATGTATCTGACATCAGGCACAAAGCCTAATCAATGTCCAGGGTTGATATGTACAAATAAGTTACAAAATCTTAAATGTCTCTGACAATAAAAGAATAAGATTCAAATTCAATAAATCTGTTAGTATTCCACAAAGTCATACTTCTATAGTGAAAGATCTATTTTAGGAAAGCATCATCAGCCATTGTATTCCTAGACTGACTGAAATTCCTTTAAAATAAAATGGATCACATCATTTTTTCCCCATAAGCAAATCAGGAAAGCAAACAACAATTTCATCCTTATGATGGCTCAGAATTACACAGTACTTCAAAGTTTGTAAATCACTCTATATTTGAAACTCACAATAACCCTGGTTAATATTTTAGATCTGCCACTGCTATGAGCAATGATTTCCTATTTGAAGTTGAATGAAGACACCTCAGTTTCCAAAACTCCAAGAGATAAGTAAACTGCATTTCACTAAAGAAGTATTAAGACATTTAAGAGAGGACATTAAGGCTAATAATTAAGAACATTATTGGAAGAGTAAATAAGTAGTGTTATAGTCAATCAAGTTTATATGCATTTTTAAACTTATCTGTTATCCTCATTGTTCCATATCTATCCCAAGATGGTCTCATCTCTTTGCCAAGGCATGCAATATTTAATTTCATAAGCACTTATCAAATGCCTCCTATGTACCAGGCATTAGGGACACACACAGATACATACACAGTCTCTCCCCTCACAGAACTTATAGTGGAAGGGAAACCACATACATGAAATATAAAACATGGAAAGCATGGATAGGTTTCCTATAGGAAATAGCATTTGAGTATTCCTTTGAAAGGACTTAAGGATTCTATAATGCAGAGATAAGTAGAGAGTGCCTTCCAAGCATGAAAAATAACCTATAGAAATGCAAAGAGATGAGATGTAATGTCTCCTGCAGGAAACAGGAAAGTTTCACTAGACCACAGAGTACTTGAAGAACAATAATCTTATATTAACTTAGAAAGGTAAGACAGATTGAAAAGAGCTTTAAAAGCTAAACATTAATTTGTAGTTTGTCCTAAAGACATAAGGGAGTTATTTAAGTCCCCAAGACAAGAAAAATGTTGTGGTCAGAACTGTGCTTTAGGAATATCAACATGAGTTAAATGGAGATTAAATTTGAATGGGGAATTATCAGAGATGGAAATAAGTAAATAGGGAACTGTAGTCTAGGTGAGAAATGAGGAGGGCCTGACCTAGTTGGGAAAAGGATGGCTAAGAATTAAAAGTAGGAGATAGACTGATATACAGAAATGGTAGAATAGTTTTGGCAACTAATAAGAGAAGAGAGAAGATAGTGGAAAATGATTCAAGATGTGAATCTGACTGGAAAAAATGTGGTGCCCTCAACAGAAACTAAGAAGAAATTAGCATATGGAAATTTTAGATAGGGAGATGACTTCTATTCTGGACATGAATTGAAATATCTACAGAATACTGCATTTGAGATCTCTGGTAGACAATTGGTGATATGGAGGACCCTCAAATATACCCATATAGAGGGAATGATCAAGGGTAATGAGCCTGCAAAGAATATTAAAGAAGCTGCTATAGAGGTAAGAAAAGTGTCATGAAAACCAAGGAACATCTCCCTTTCTCCTCTCACATGAGGTTAACTGTGATGAATTCCAAATAAATTCTAAGGTATAAAGAATTCGGTTATAATCCTAACAGTTTGGCTCTTAAAACTGACATCTTTATAAATTAAAAAGATAGTACTAAATATACATATTAAGGTTTGTTTCTGGCAAGTTAGTGTTAGATATTAAAATGTTAGAATTGTATCAAAATATTCATATACTTCATCGTGGGTCATCTCATTTTCTGGCACAGATCATATGTCCCATGATTTTTCATTCCATGCAATTGCTGTTGATATTTTATTATACATCTCCAGAGAGCCAAAGTGTTACAGGCCTTTAAATCTTTCCATGCAGTGAAGCA
This sequence comes from Myrmecobius fasciatus, assembly GCA_023553655.1. Lineage (NCBI taxonomy): Eukaryota > Metazoa > Chordata > Mammalia > Dasyuromorphia > Myrmecobiidae > Myrmecobius > Myrmecobius fasciatus. The sequence continues at coordinate 1,001,651 of JAJPUD010000030.1, forward strand.
TTCAAGTTGTACTTTATCCCTTGCTTGACATAACCAATCCTTTTTCAATCATAAATTTTGTCAATGACATCCTTTACAACAGAAGAGTCAAACACATGGCCCATAACATTCCTGAGTGTAGTCCAAACCAGATTAAAATGTAATTAGGAATATTTAACAAATAAAAATACAGTAAAACATAATACAATTTTGTAGTCCATAGCGATCCTTATGAACAAATTAGTGGTTCTCACTTTTTTTTTTTAGTTTGACACCACTATTTTACAGCACTTCTTGCTTAAAAATTTTAAGGTGCAGCCTACTTAGGTCTATTATGCATTTCTCCATTGTCCTTTGGGTCATCAATACAAACAAGCAGGAACACAATTATCTTTAAAATTCAGGTATCTGCACCAACAGCACCTTAGGATCATTAAAAGAACTAATTTCCAAAATGTAATCCAGCCCACCCTTACTTTTAATTCAATTGTGAACCCAATTCATTACCCAATTCATTATGCATATTTTTGCATATGCATAAAACCTATGTAAATATTAATTTAATAGATTGATCAGTTGACTAGTAATTTCGGCATTAAACTTTTTTTTTTTAAATACATGTAGTTTTGTTGTTGTTTTTTAATTTGGATTGTTAGTCTCATTGCTATTACTCTATAAAATTTGGGAGCTTGATGCAATTGGTATTTGATCTTATGAAGCAGAGGCATGGCAACCAAGGGATACATATGTATGGAATACAAACTCATTTGTACAACAATGTCAAGGAGAACAAAGAAAGACTGCTAGTAGTTTTGCTTCATAAAATAGCCAAAAGTAGAAACGAAAGAAAAGTTCTTAACTTTTGTGTCATGGATCCTTTTAGCAGATTGCCTTGTGGACCCCTTCTAAAGCTTTTAAACGCATAAAATAGGACACCAATAATATTAAGATATGGTTTTTAAAATATTTTTTAAAAGTTCACAGAAACCTTAGCATGAGATTCACCTGGGCCATACCATCCCAGGATCATTCATGGATGAATCTACCAGATCAAAAGAGAGGAAAAATATTTAAGGTCAAGGCCAGAGTGAAGAAATCTGAAAGCAATACAATCTTGAAAAGCATTAAAGGATTCATTTCACAAAATTTCACAAAGATATCAGAAAGATAAAAAGAAAAATTATGTTACTATAACAAAAAAAAACATTAAAAAAAACATTAATAACTTACATGCCTATACTGCCATCTTTATAATTATAAACTACATCTGAATTGAGAGTAGCCTGGAGAAAAACACAAGAAAGGAACAGTAAACACTTGACTGAAAAGTACAAAAAATACAAGATCCTGTTGTTTAGTGATTATTTTTTATAAAAAAAATGCACTTGACGAGAGAATAAAACAATCTTATAGACTTGTACAATTCCTTGATAACTGAAAGACAGAGACATTTCAATTATCAAACTAAGAAATAAAACAAGATGTATGCTTGCTGAGGCTATTTGCTAATCATAGAATTTATCTTGCACAAAGTCCAAATGGAAGACTACATCCCTACAGATGAAGAGACTACCCCAGCAAGCAGATTCCCTGTTATTGCAGACCAACAACTGCTCTTCAACTTTTATTCTTTCAAAGATGCTGGGCCAAGAAGTTGTGATTATGTCAGTATGTCACAGGTGAGATTTGAACCAAAGTCTTTCAGACTCTTAACATCAATTCTTTAAGTCTTTCTGCCTCTCTATATTGACAAAAAGCATAAAATAAAATATAAAACAATAAGACAACTATAAATATTCTTTAAAAATGATTTAGCCATTTTACAATCAAACTTGGAAATTTGGGTAATTTGCTGTCAGTTTCAAAGTATATGTCCAGTTGTAGTCAGTAATTGCCTGCAAGATGGTCTTCTATCTTTCTATACAAAGTCTTCTTCAAAGAGCCATATCAATCTGAGGCATAAGGACAGTTCAAAAACAAAATATTACTGTATTTTCAGTGATAGGTATTACTGAAAAGTACCGTACACAAGTATTCTGTTCTATAGAATGCTAAATAGCACCTCTGCAAAACTGCTGCCTGTTCACAAGAATAAAGCTGACAATCCCTTACATGAGGTCCAAGGCAACTTAAACACAGCTGTAATAGCTATATATAGTCAGCTGAGTCTTAACAGATACTTTGTAAATGTGCAATTACTTTTACTTTCCTCTAACAGTTGTCCACCAGCACTTCAATTTTATTCAGGTTTAGTAAATTTAACAAGCTGACTTCAAGACGGTCAATTAGGAACCATTTCCCCAAAAGAAAATCTCATGCAAAATGATTATTTAATTGTGATGGTTGCAACAATCTGAATGCATAGGATTAAATTGTGGCATAAATCTGAAAAAAAAAAAATACTGTTAATACTAAGAAAATTGTTCAGGAAACACTTTTTTTTTTTTTTTAAAGTTTCCCTTTTACATTCCTGTTCAAAGACAATCTAAAGGAGACAGCTAGATAGATGGCACAGTGGATAGCCATAGCTGGAGTCAAAAAGACCTGAATTCAAATTTGATCTCAGACACTTAATATTTACTAGCTGTGTGACCCTGGATATTTAACCCCAACTGCCTCCTCCCCAAAATAAATATCTAGGCAGGTTGCATTAAATATACTTTTCTCTCTCCACCCAACATATCTAATTTCCAACTTTATAAAAGTGTCAGTGTTTAGCTTTTAATTAACATTTCATTTTATTGTATTCCTTATTTATTTATTGGAGGGAGGCTGAGATAATTGGGGTTAAGTAACTTGCTCAGGGTCACACAGCCAGGATCAGAGCTCTATCCACTGCACCATCTAGATGCTCCTAACATTTCATTTTAAAGCCAAATTAAGTCAAGTATCCCACTTCCTACCCCACCTGTTCCATATACATAAATCAAAAATATGGTAAGACATCTGGAACAGCATTTAGAAAAATTAATCGGCACAATGATAAGACAATTTTTCTAAAAAGAGCTAATATATAACCATTATATGTACTCAACTTACACCCAAATAGCAGTTCCTTAACCAAATGGGATACAGCCTGTGTGGACTTTATAGTTTTCACCAATATTAAATTATAAGTAGAAGATATTCCTATTTCATAATATTAAGGCATTTTAATATCATACTAGTTTATTAAATGTCTTTTTTTTTTCTTCTTTTTATGCTGAGGCAATTGAAGTAAGTGATTTCCCCAGGGTCACACAACTAGGAAGTGTTAAGTGTCTGAAGTCACATGTGAACTCAGGTGCTCCTGACTTTAGGGCTGGTGCTCTATCCACTGCCCCACCTAGCTGCTTACTAAATTTCTTAAATGACTTTTAGTAAATTATGTAAAAATAGTCATTTACACATTACTGTACTTTTAAAGTATTTACTGAAACCTATTTAATATTCACAATGTAATAAAAAAATACATTTTCAATAGCAATAATAGGATGCTTCATACTTATGCAAATTTATTAATTCAGATTGAGTGAAAGGCAGTCCCAATTGGTAAAAAGTTTAAAATTACAGTCTATTTTATGGTTTTGTTTTTGTCCTTTTGCTGAGGCAATTGGGGTTAAGTGACGTGCCTAAGGTCACACAGCTAGGAAGTAGTAAGTGTCTGATGCTGGATTTGAACTCAGGTTATCCTGACTTCAGGGCCAACACTATCCACTGAACCATTTAGCTGTCCCATTACAATGCATTTCAAAGGTTTTTAGATACTTTCTAGTACACTGTAAGTTTTTTTTTTTTAAATGACATATTTTTAAGTAGAGTTCTTCCTTGGGGCCACCCAAATTATTTGGAGAATGAATTATAAGATCTGTTTGTAAATATTAATTAAGAAGTGCTATTAAAGTACATGAATATATATTTTTTAAATAAGTAGTGAAGACATTTCCTAAAAATTTTTGTTCCTCAATTGCCAAAAAAAACTTTTTTTTTCTCCAAATACTATAAGTATAGATTTTGACTTCTAACTTTTTTGGAGTCTAAACAAGACATATCATTCTATTTGTTTTTTACACTGAAACAAGTCATTTCAAGGGAATACAAAACCCATATCACACAGAGATTAAATTTTACTTTACTCACACTTTGGTTTTGTTTCATAAAAAAATATGGTATCTACAAATAAATCCTACGTATATCCTGATAACACAGAAAGAGTAACATGTTTGGATCTGAGGGTAGAAATAGGAAGAATAACAAATGACAATACAGAATAAGTCACTTGTCATACAGTCTAGTCTTTATTTAAAGACTTTTTTCAACTGTGATTTACAGCTTTGGCATAAATAGGCCAATCATTTAGCCACTAACTGCCAACAGTTATAGAAATAAAGTCGTGGTGTTATAGGGAATTAATACTAGTAAATAAATTACCAGAGCAAATAGAATGGCAGAGTAAAAACATATCACTATAATAAAACTCCACAGAAGTTTGACCAAAAGCTTTTTTGTGTGCCAAAGGCAATCTTCATTTATGCTTTTATGAACACTATAGAAAGGAAATAATCTTTAAATTAAGATGAAGAAGGGAAAAACTCTTATGTTGAACAGTTTAACACAAACCTGTATTAGCTTAAAAACTTGATTTGAAGGGATTCGGAAAAAGAGGCAAATGTTATGTCACTTGGAAAAACTTCATAAAACAAAAACTGGTTAAATCATTTTCATTAGTTGATCATGAAATCTTGTTCTTTATCTTTCTAGGTTAAGGCCAAGGACACTTCAGTCATGTGTCCATTTATAGTAATGAAGCTGTATGCTAAATGATTTTAAAATTTTTGACTACTGTATCAATGCATACTGATGGCAACAGCTAACATGATTAAATATCTAAATTGTCACTTTAAATTTATTTGGACACCTAAACTCAGAAGTGATTATTTAAAAGAAAAAAGTATTAAAAGCGAGGTGATTTAACAAGACTTTGTTTTTTATCTATATAATAAGAAATACACTTCTTAAAACTCAGTATTCTTTAAATTCCTAACTACTACAGAAAACAAATGATTCGCTCTTGGACATTCTCCATTTAAAATATAAAACAACTTTTTTTAAAAAAAATACTATCCCTTAGGATATTTACCTTAACTGGGTAAGTTTTATAACAGAAAAGCATAGCTGCTAACTAGTACAGCTCTTTTCTAACTCTTCCATTTCTAACTGAAATGAAAGAATTTTATTAATTCATTGATTTGGACACAAGAGTCACAATTTGACAAAACTTGAGGTCCTGTAAATCTGTAAGGAGAAATTGACTAGATTGAGTAAAATGTAAAATTAAAGGGAAAGGGAAAAAAATACATTACAGAAACTTTTACTTATAAAATTCCTATATTAAACTACATCTTATATACTCTGAAACTTTAATTTTTAAAAATAGCAATTTGTAAGTGCAAGTTGTAACTTATTTCACTGTAAAGTGTTATATTCTAGTTTAGGGGCTTGTCTCAAGTGTATTCTGAAACATTTGCACCCCCTAGCTGTCATATCTAATATAGACAGAATTGCCTAGTATACATTCCTGTTCAGCTATAAATTTGAGGCAGTTGTAGTCAATTTTGCCTAGAAAATGATTCAGAAATAATAATCAATCTAAAACATCTTCATGATTTATCCATTTATACACAATACACAAACAATCCAGCCTCTGTACAGATCCATCACATGCAAACCACTCATTAAGACATAAACTTTAAAAATAAGAAAGTTATAACTCAGCATACTGTAGCTCTGTTTTCCAAATGGCACATTGAGTAGTCTAAAATAGGATGTTTTTAACAATCTTATTTAAAAAATTCTTGGGCAAAATATTTTCAAGCTTAAAAAAACACCCCCCAAATTTTCAAAACACTCACTATACAACTTATAGTAACCCTAAAATACATTTACAAGGCTCTGAACCAAGGTATTTACATACCAAATAATATAAAGCAAAATAAAAATTTAATGGTATATTTAAATGCAGGAATGCATTAAAAATTTGTGAAATTAAAATTAAGGCTCTTTCTGAATAGTAATTTACATAACTTTACATAATAACCAACTTTGGCAACATCACTCTTGCACATTCTTGTCAATCTACCACATTGAAGCAGTAGAATATATTAAGTATTATTTCCAACAGATTGCTAGTTCTGTTTGAACATGCTTTTAAAACATTGTAGTTATTAAATATTTACAATGTATATAGTTTTCAATCTTTATGCAAAAGCCCAAGTACGACTGCCTGACTTTAATATATAAACATATTTTCTAAAAATTTGCTTCCAAAATTAGATGCAATATTCTATAATTTTAATAAGAAAAATACTTCTGATATGTGCCTGAATGTGGACAAGTATCTGTTCAAGTAAATCAGACTATTCTTCTAGACTGCAACATTTCTATGTCAAACTTCAGTTTCTTTGGGCATTCAGAAAATAATTAAATGCTGTTAAGTTACTTTCCAGGGTATGTAATTTTTCTGGATTACAATTGTCTCGACTGAAATGACAGTTGGTCCACCATTAAGAAAAAAAGATTCAAGATTCTTGTAGAACTTATAAGTGATTCACTGTATTTCCAGATCCCCAATTTTTTCTTTTAGAACAGTGATATAAAACAGTGAAGACAGAACAGAAAAAAATGGAATGGTAATATAAGAAGCAAAATTCATAACCCACTTCTCTGCTGCTATTATATCAAAATTTGTAGTCAGAATTGTCTTTATTGACTTTATTTTTGTTTTTGTACACAAAGAAAAATCATGTTCATATCCATCATGAACAAAAACTGAAAAAGGCAGAAATAGAAGACATATGTGTCCTTCACCAAAGCAAAGCTGTGCTAAAGGTTCCAAACATTTCCATTTTAAAAATAAATATTTCCATTTCCCGATGTCTACGTTCCTGTCTTCAGAGTGTCACTGGAAACTGAAGCCTATCATGAATTACCCTTTTGTTTAAAGAGTCCCAGCTCACTGTGTTTGGTAACTCGCCATGCCATATCCAGCTTGGTTAGGTATTACAGGAGCAGCTTGTCCTTGGGCAGGCTGAGCACCAAATCCACCCATCCAGGCTGCAGATGGAGATTGGCTTTAAAGAAAGAAATGTTTCATTTAGAATTCATTTATAGTGAAGATACAAAAATCTAAAAGTTCGTTGAAAACAAAAAATTTCTGTAGAGCTGCATGTTTATTGTAAAACTTTAAAGGAGATGTTAATAAAAATAAACTTGTTCTACATAAGCTTACAATCACATTCAAAATAGATTTAAAATGGCAACAGAATTAAAGGGGGAAAAGATTACCATCTTTGGATTTCATGACCCAGTAATTTACAAACAAAAATGGTTTAAGTGATAAAATTTCACATACACTAGAAGTTACATATCATAGTACATTAACTGCTTTGAGTATCTTTTATTACAGAATCTCAGGGTATTGCATACATATTGTAAAGTCTACAGGAAATTTTAAAAGGAAGGCTTAGGCTGTCTGAGACTCAAAAATATCCTAGCAATTCAATATACAAAGGTTGAACAGGCTGTCTCAAGGCCTCAAGAGATGATAACCTTTATGCCCTAGAGGTTTAAAAACAAACAAAAAAGCAAAACAGACCCTTATTGGCTTTAAGGTGAAAAAGATGGGGAAGATATTCCCATCCAAATGCAATTTGGAACCTAGTAGTTCCTTCAAATTCTGAGATTCTGTGATACAAAAAAGCCCAAGGTAACATCAGGAACTAACTCATGGAAACAAAAGAAAACAATAAATGCTATATTCTATTTGGTATCAGATAAATTTTTCTATTTATTCCATTACAAAGTAAAATCTCACTTTAGAACTACACAAATTTGAGAAATGCAAAAATATCCAATAAAATAAAGGCATTGTGCTACCTTATGGCTTATAGATTATATCATTACACAAGTGAAATCACTTGAATTTATGAGAATATATACCAAGCTAACTACATATGACATTATTCTAACCACGGCTAAGAGACTCAAAGCTAACAAAAACCTCCAAAACATTCTTTCTTATATGACTAAACTATAATCCTTGAAAATTCAGAAGCAGCTGGAATATAGTGGGAAGACCACCACAATGTAAACACATTAGTGACATTTACTTTAACCCCTTTTTACTTGCCCTGACTAAACAGTGAGTAGTAATAATATAAAATCTGAGGATTTTCAACTTCTCTTGAATAACTTTTATTTGGCACTATTTTAAAATGTATTAAGAATAACTAGTGGAAAAAAATATGCCAACTCATTCACCACTTATGGATTAGAAGAAAACACTCTAGAGCAACAAGGATAAAAAAAAATTTCCCTGTTTAAAACACATTCCTATAAAAGGCTCTAATGTGTTCATTTTCACTTCTTACTTAACCAACCAGCAACTCAGCAAAGTCAGTATAAATTCCATGGAAAATATTATAAAAAATATGAAAAGATAACTTACTCGACTCCAAATCCTTGCTGATTCCATGCTTGCCCGTACATTCCATAGGATGGCACTTGCCATCCATTTGCCATATATTGTCCATATTGTTGTGGATTTCCATATACCTGACTCCACTGGCCCCACTGACTATAGTCAACCTAGGAAAAATAAATATCTTAAATGACAAATAAGAAACAAGTCTCATTCAAGATTCTGTGAGGAGATAAGAGAAAGAACATAATGAGTAAAGACCCTCATATTATAAGGCATTGCTGTTCTGCAAATTTTTAAATGTGACACATGTGAAGAGACACTAACACAAGTTCATTCTCTTCTAATAGTATTTAAAGACATTTAAAAGTACTACTCTCTCATTCAAGATTTTGTGAGAAGAAAGAAGATAAGAGAAAGAACATAATGAGTAAAGACCCTCATATTATAAGGCATTGCTATTCTGCAAATTTTTAAAGATGACACATGTGAAGAGACACTAACACAAGTTCAAGTTCATTCTCTCTAATAGTATTTAAAGACATTTAAAAGTATTACTATTCTTTAGGTTTTTCATCATAAAGTTATAAAACTCCCTCTGGGACATACTTTAACTCTTATATGAAACAGTGTAAAACTGTTTTGAACATGAACCCAATTACCTGTTGGAAGTTTTTAGTCATATCAGGAGATTCTTTACCCCAATAACATTTAACTACATGTCCTTCAATTGTCGTACCATTTACTGAAACAATGGCATGGGCAGCACTTTCATGTGTTGAAAATCTAAGAGATGAAAAATCAATATGTTAAAACTTTTATTTAGGGCACACAGTTACAAGGTTTTGTTTGTTGTAGATTTCATTTTGGATATGTATGGGTTTTTTTTAATTTTGCACAATGAAACATGCATGCAAAATGACAGCTTACAGATACAAATCCTTACTTCTAAGAGGTAAATCCTATGAGCCTATAAAAAGATTTGCAATGCAAAAGAATACTAGCATATGGCATGTTGATATGGTGCCAACCAAAAACAATTCAAAGGAATGAATCAACATTTTTTTAAAGTAACAAAAATGGCTATATGTGACAACCTTACCTGACAAATGAATAACCCTTTTCAGGAAAAACTCTTATTTCCATAATTTGTCCAAACGGTGAAAATGTCTGTCTCATGAGCTGATCTATAAGAACCAAACCAAACCAAACAAAAAAGACAAAAAACCCCCATAACATTTAAAGCAGATTTGTACCATGAAATGGTGTCACACCATGAAATGATGTCAATGGTACAGAAACACCCACTAAAACAAGATAAGGAAACAGATCCTACCTGTTAACCCAGAAGCAATTCCTCCACAGTACACAGTACAATTTTTTGGACTTGATTGATTTACCACATCTTCAAATCTCAACTGTTTTGTGTTGTCTTTTTATAGAAAGAAGAGGGGAAGTTTAGGTTATATAATCGTAAAGCCCTAAAAAACTCAGCTTTTGAGAAGTACATATTGTTTAGATATTTTGAATTTGTATATAAGTGTGCAAAAATGAATACAATAATTCTACAAAAATAGAAAAGGAAGACATGATTCTTCCTCTATATAATTATATCACCTCACCTATTAATGTTATTATTTTTTTTTTTTTTTGCTGAGGCAATTGAGGTTAAGTGACTTGCCCAGGGTCACACAGCTAGGGAATGTTAAGTGTCTGAGACCAGATTTGAACTCAGGTCCTCCTGACTTCAGGGCTGGTACTCTCTCCACTGCACCACCTAGCCGCCCCTCATCTATTAATTCTAATCTAATTAATTTTACATTCTTTTTAAGAATACATGCTCAAAACAAACCCCATTATTCTCTGGAGATAGTAAATGTAGGATAAAACCTAGAATTCTGAGGATAAAATTATTATAGTTGATTGATATTATTGAGAATGCTAAGACATGATTCTAAGCTAAAGTTAAAAAACAGACACCAATTAAATCTTTCATACTCTATGAACAGAAATTGTCTTACTTTCTTGTGTACTTTTAGGAGCTGGTGGTTTACGCGTTGCCCAATTGGTCCGGATTTGACGACCTCCCAGCCACTGACCTCCCATATGTACAATTGCATTTTCTGCATCCTATAAATCCAAAAAGAAGAAAATAACAATAAAAATGCTGAGAAAATTAAAACAATTACTAGAAAGATAATTACCAGTAAATATGGCTTATTATGAGGAACTGAAATTTTGGAGTTGCCAGGATTTAAGAAATCAAATCAGTAAGTTTTAATTCAGAGTATCCTAAACAAGTCATAGCTACAATCTGGTAAATAGTAATATCAAGGTTAATTTCAACTCAAGTGATTCAAAAAAATTTTTACTTACCAATTTCAAAACACTGAGCTGGTAATTAAGGAATAGTTTATTCTCAAAGTAAAAACAAAAATAAAACAAACCCTGATCCAAGAAATTTTTAAAGTGTCACTCCAGAGTCATTAAAATAACCAACTTTTCCCTATCATAAACTTAAAGTTGGATGTTTCTGTGAATAAAACTGCATATTTAAAAAAAAACCTGCTAATGTAACTTTGATTTCAAGACATCTAAAGACGAAACCCATCTTAACAGAGAACTATATTGTAACAATCAATGCATTAATGACATTTAATAACTTATGCAATATAATTAAAGTGCTTAAAAAAATCTGTCATTAGTCATAGGGTTTACTTAGTCAAAATAAAGTATAATGGAATACAACTCTTGCCTCTGTTTCAGTACAAAGATTCTAATTTCCTAAAGCAAAAGTTTTAACAATTAAAAAAAAAACTATTTCTAAAAAAAAATGTTAGTTTTTGGTTTAAGTATCTCAATTTATATTTTATGGCTAATTATCAGGTTGTTTAAATAGTTTTGAAATAAAAAGACCACATACAGTCTGTTTTAATTTTTCATTCAAATATTCTAGTATAACCTTAAAATCCCAGTTGCAAAAAGAAATGATAGATGGGAAGTAGAAAGAATAAAGAAGTGTCACTTATAAAGCAGAGATACCTATTGAAGAAAATATGAAAAGGATAAATTTTTTATTATCCTAATGTCAGGGCAACACTAATACCGTTTAAGTGTAATTATTATTTCAATGGATGTTGCTGTAGCCAAATTTCTGCTCTAAAAATAGCATACAAAGTACCCATTTTACCAAACTAATATTAAAAAAAAATTTTCCCCTTATATCAACTTACAAATATCACATTCTTATATTCAAGTTCATGGAAAAAGAATGAGGAAAGTATATTAAAAACAAACAAACAAAAAATCTACCACACACAATAAATATTTAAGCTAATAGAAATTTCTACCAGAAACAAACAAAAGCAGTTAGATGTTACTTACCAGTTTGTTATAAAATGATACAAAACCATAGCCTTTTGATTTTCCAGTTGCCATATCTTTAACTACCCGTGCATCCCTGTGAAAAGAAGCACAACTAAATGAGGGAAATAATAATTACTTTCAAAACAAAAACTAAAAGGAACCACACACACTGAATTGTGAGCATATTTTTATATAAATTTCCAGTTAACCCTAATTAACTATAGCCATTCCTGAACTTTCCCTATTGCTTCTTTACCTGTTAGAAAAAAGCAGTAGGACAAAAACATGTAATAAACATGCAACCTATCAAATACAGCCTATTCTTTCTAAAACTAAATGCTCAAATTTGAAGATTAATAGGGAACAATAGTTTCCTTTTCTAATATTCTACTAACTACAGTCCTCTAAGGTTTACTGTTCTATAAATTACTTTAACAATGCTAACTACTTTACCATGCAATCTCTAAATAGTTAAATGTCTTCTGCCTAGTGATACAAAATATATGAAATATTAAAAAATTGAAAAAGAGGAAAAAAATAGGAATTAAAAAGGCATACATGGCCTGTTAACAGATTTCTTTATTTTTCTTGGTCAATTCTCTACCATCATTTTGGAGTTTGGGCAGCTGTAAATTTTGAAAAATTGACATTTTCAGAAATTTAAGAAAGGAGAATAAAAAACTAACAACAATGCTAAGCACACCAGTACAAAAACAACAAATTTACACAGAAATTTTTAGTGAGTAAGTTAAAATGATTGGAAATAATAGAACTGCACTGAATATAGAATGTTAAAATGTAAATACTAAAATATGTATATATAAATAATGTATAATAAGAATAAATAGAAAATGAGAAAAAAAATCTACAACTGAGTTCCAGTGTGCACAGTTCCTTGCAGTTAGCCTTCAAGATCCTGTCCATTCTTATGAGCAATTCTGCAAAATAATCAGAATGCTATTACTTTTAATTGTGACTTGGACTTTAGAAAAACTGCAGGTCTCAGGTATAAATAAAGATTGAGAAACAGCAACCTGTATTATTCTTTTTATACTGATTTTTAAAAATAGTATTACTTACCACATTTAAGAGATTTAAAAGCAAAGCAAACACCAAAAATAGAAGATTAACAATTAAATATTTTGGTCCATTAAAATTAAATATACAGAACAACAAAAACTGTAGAGAAATGAACATTGTTGTTCTTAGCTGAATTATATTCCTGTAAAGCAGTATTAAACGTTTGTTAATTTAAATCTGTAGAAAACAAATCTACAAAGTATCCTGCTTTTAAACAGCAAGACAAGATAAACTTTTAACACTTGCAAAAATTTTAATTTTCTAATACATTTGATCACAGAATATATTGTGAACTTTGCTCTACAACATGCATTAGAGAAAGATCAAATGGCATTTTCCCATATCTGACATAATCATGCATCAACAACAAGAATATTTATTCATATTTCACAATACCTTTGACTCAGACATTTTAATACTAATAAAATTATTAGTGACTAAAATCATAAAAAGACAATATATTTTACATTTAAGCAAGAATAATCTCTCCAAGTTCACTACATTAAATTCATAATATAAAACATTCTGAGATATTACTTTATTATTCCCTTCTCCCTCCCCCAAAACATTCATAACACAGCCTAAATCACAGTTCCTTTTGTTTTTTATCTAATATACTTTCAAAACACTTATAAAACCTAAGACCTTAAGATAGCATTTACTTATTATCTACCAAATGTATTTCTTTAAAATTGACATAGAAAACAATTTCATTTATAAACACATTATGCAGAGAATTAATTGAAAACAAGTCTCAAGAACACTAAAATACCATTATTTACAGTTAAAATAATATAAAACAATGCTAACTAGGAAAAGAAAAACCTTAATTCTGAAATAAATCAATCTTAAAACAACTTTCCTGGCACTACTGAGTGAGGTATTGATAATAATACTTACGATATTTTACCAAAAGGAGCAAATGCTGATTTGATATCTTCTGTTGTTATTTCTGGACTCAAATCTCCAACAAATACATGGAAGTGATCTGGAATCGAAGCATTTTATGATAAAAACACTCAGGAACTTAATTAGTAGACCTCAGGTTTGGAGAAAACATGATTAAATTGGGATTCATAAAAATGGTACCAGATTGATCACTGATATGTACAGTAAGAGCTACAATATACTTACTAGAGGTATCTTTTTTCTGGCTACTTGGTGTTGTTGCCCAGTTTACTTTGACTTCCTAAAAATAAAGATTGCATTTAATACAATTAGTCACTTCACTGGGGTCACTAACTTAACTTTTAATTTGGAAGGATTTTTTTTTTAATGAATTATCAGACTGAATAAAACAAAAACAAATTATGACTTAGGAGTTCTCTAGGTTTGAAAAGCCACCAAAAATGAACACAAACCAAAAGTAGTTGGCATGCAAAGATATGTGTGTGGGGTTACTTTTTAAAATGTACAAAATGTTCTTCAAACTTACCTTTCCCAAAATTTTTCTCCCATTCATAGCCGCTAATGCAGCAGCTGCATCTCTGTGTTCATAAAATTCCACAAAGCAATATGGGTCATTGCTTGTATGCTGCAAAACAGAAAATCCAACAGAAGAGTTGACCCTTCTGCTATCGGGTTGCTGAGAAGAAAATCCAGGAAAAAACATTACTGATAGCTAGGAATTTTAAGTGAGACTGCAAATAGCTAATGAAGCCTAACATTTTAAAAGATAAACCTTATAGCTTAAACATAATAATAAGGAAAATAGTATGGAATTCATAAAGAACACTGAAAAGGATTACAACAGCATGACTATATGTCATTTTGTAGCTGTCTAATAATTTAATTTTATATCAAAAATTATTTCTGATAATTTTGTTGTTAATAACATAAAACAGTGTTCTTTATTAAAATTATTAGTATATACCAAATTGCTTTAACATTTATCACTAGTGTTCCTTAAAAATATTGGACCAATGATTAACAGGTAATCAACCACAAAGTAATTAATGAAAAATATGTAAAATTCAACTTCTATAAATGAACTATTTCTAAGACTTTCTATGTTACCAATAATTTTCAAAACATAAAATTAGGCACACCAAGTCTGAAATAAAGCTGCATATATCATCAGATGTAGTAAGGCAGTGTTGAATACTGGAAAAGGGTAGAATCAGAGAGACTCCAGTTCTAGTCCCAGGTCCACCACTAATTTTCAGGGTGTCTTTGAGCAAGTCATTTTGCTTCCCTACTTCTCAGTTTTCTCATTTGTAAAATCAGGGGATTAGACTAGATGATCTCTAAGAGTTCTTCTAACTCCAAAACTTAGAGCAAAAAGAACCTGAAAATTAGAATAGAAGGGTGAGGATCACTAATTGCTGGTGCTTCTCTCCCTTATGTATATTTGAAATGGATGAATAATACTTATGCATTACACCCTTGCATCTTCTGGAGTTTCATGAATACAAAAAAAAAAAAAAAAGCAGGATAATAAAAGCATAAAGCCAAGTCTTTTTTTCTCTTTCTTTTTCATTTCTGATAAGTACTATAGGAAATTAATACTGGTAAACTAGATTATATGATTTTTCTTTTTTTTTTTTTATAAAAGGAAATTATAAAGAAAAAGAAACAATGCTGGAGACCTACTGAAATAATTTTTCTAAAATTGAGCCTTCCTAGAATTTCACAAATCTAATGTTTCAGAAATCCTCCCCAAAAGAAGCTGAAGGTCTTATCTAGCAATTTTGAATTTGATCTCAGCAATCAAATTTTCTGAAAAAGCAAATAAACAACATTTAAGGACATACCTATCATTACAACATTGTAAATTTAAAAAATTGTTACAAAACTTTTGCAAAATTAGATTCTAGATTAAATTATAATTGTACATATATATAATAAACATATGATTCAAAACTTCCACTAATCATTATCAAAGTCACTGAATTAGTGTACATATATATTTCTAGGTGAAGTGGAAGGGACCAAAACACCGTAAGATAAGAGTTTTTTGACCACAACTGTTCTGAAAAAATTTCAGTAAAGTCATGCAAAAATGGGATTCTTAATACTCTGGACTGTCACACAAAATCCTATTGTTGGAATAGTGCCAATATTATTCTCACTTGTAGAAACAGAGAAGAGAATTTAAACCTCAAATTAAATTGAAATGAGATAATTAACAAATATTAGTAACATTTATTTTAAAAAGAAAGCTAATAGTAGACAAAAAAAGCTAAAATTCTATGGGCACTATATACTCCTCTCACTCTTTCCAAAATCTGCTAGTGTACTTATTCTTGCATTTCCTACTACTATGAAGTACCAGAGTTATCTATCGGATTGTTAACTGTAAAAAATATAGAGTAGTCCATTTCTGAAAAGTTTTGGAAAAAGAAGAACAAAGTCTTCATTACTTGTTAGCTTTAAAAAAAAAAAAAAAGAAAAGAAAAGAAAAGAAAAAATTGCTGTAGGCTTTTGAAAGTTAAAAGCATAGAGTATTTGCAAAAACCTGGCTAATTTCGTGTTTATTTAGAGTTTGCCAGTTTCTCTAAGATAACCACTCTAAGGAACTAACATTTTAAATATTTTTTTACTGTATTATGCTAAATTGTTTTAAATAAATAAATAAATAAATTGTACCCAACAAGAAAAATTGGTTCAAATTCATTTTGCAATGTACAGTACCTTCTCAAAAATAACAAGATTTTAACAGAAAAGTAAGATTTTTCAAGCTTTGAAATAAAACTACTTCAAAAGTGAAATAAATTACTAGTTGTTCAAGGATCTTTGGATTCTTCCACTTCTATAGCTCTACAACTTTAAAAGGCATCACTAAGTAACACTTAAAACAACAATAGTGAATTGTTTCCCTTTCACTTGTTAGTGATATCATCCATTATTGTTAGATGATGGAAATTCCAAATTTGGAAGACAAAAGGAAATTTAGAATTGTACAATTTAACCTATAAACACCAAATGAATACAGAAGAGAATATAGGTTAATTTTAAAAGAATATTAACAAACAGAAAAAGAAAGAAGGAAGGAAATACTGTCTACAGTCTTTGTTCAGATATTCTCCTGGTAATCGCTTTCAATTTTCAATTGATTTTTCAAATCAATGAGATTTCGATTTGAAAAGTATAGCCATACCAAGCTGGTCATTATTAATTAGTTTACTGAATTTATTAGATATACTTTATAGTATAAAGTATTTCATGTGACTGCATAACTAGGACTTTTTAACTGCATATTTTTACTTAATATTTTTACTTTCAAATAATTTCACTCTAATTTTCATCATAAGTAGATACAACATCAAGAATACCCTTTTATATTCAGCATCTTGTAAAAACAATAATAGAGTATGGAGGGTGATTTTAAATGAAACCTATTTGAACTCATTTTGACAAAAGGATCTAAGTAATACAACCAACAAAACAAAACTTCAATCTCCCTCTGAAAAAGCCCTTATTCTAAGAGCTTACAGCAAAAATCCTGATTCATCAACATACACATCATTGTGTTTTTAAAATTAAAATGCTATGGTAGTTCATGTCACATTTTATTGGGAAGATCTTACCTCTGTTATCATTTTACAGCTTTTACATGGTCCAATTTGACTGAATAACTGAAGAATAAGGACTTCTGTCACATCCCTGGAGAGATTACCTACATAGCTACAGAAGAGGGGAAAAAATAACATTTTCACAAATATTATCTTCTTACTTGCCACTGACAAGCTTTTAGGTAATTTAAGATATATTAGTATCTTGATAAAATCTCTTAGTTTCTTAATGTTGTGACTTATCCTACAAATAAAAAATGAACATTTGCTTTTTTTATAAGCTCCACAGTATTTTCTGCCACCGAGGTAGTTTTCTGGGAACTCCAAGAGCAACTTTAAGTTGTGGTCTTATAGTTTATCTAACTATAATTATTCCAGTTCTTTTCCATCTGCAGAACAGGCTTTTTATTTCCATAAAATATTTTTTTTGGGGGGAGGCAAACATCCCAAATTAAGATCTTTACCACAGATAATAACTCCAAAATAACTCAAAATAGTTACCTGAATTATAAATACCAACCTCCAAT
The DNA here is from genome assembly GCA_023553655.1 of Myrmecobius fasciatus. Lineage (NCBI taxonomy): Eukaryota > Metazoa > Chordata > Mammalia > Dasyuromorphia > Myrmecobiidae > Myrmecobius > Myrmecobius fasciatus. The sequence goes on from JAJPUD010000030.1 coordinate 1,019,575, forward strand.
AATTAAGATGTTAATAAGCCAAAAAGGGAACAAGTTATAAGGTGGGTCTATTTTAATCCCTAAAACAGCATTTTGGGAGAATTCCAATATAAGTATATAAATATATACATAGACATAAACACACATGTACACGTCTTTAAAATATGACCAAGGTCACTGGAGACTTATGGGGATAAAAAAATGAAACTGAATTTGGAAAAAAAAAAAATGTTAGATTTTTTTATTAACTTAATTTTGTATTTAACTGGATTAAAATTCATGAGTTAAACTAAATGAGTTAAGTTTTAAAAAGTTACTAAATATTTTTATATAGCCACTTCACTTTATTTATCTAGCTATACTTTGCATCAAAATCCTTATTAAAATATTAATTTTGAAGAAAGTAAATTTGAACATTAATATTCCTAAAATCAAATATATACCTTTTCTGGGGATGGGAGTGGGTGACTTGGAGGGAGAAAGAAGTAACTGGGGGAGAGGAAAGATCCTAGGAGATTCAGAGAAACAAAAAGGTAAACCTTTTTACCCTCTGTTATGGATTTCTAAAACTACTTTATCTCCAGAATTTATGTCTTCTAGAATTTATTTACTGTGTAAAAATGACTATTCTTCCATAAGAAACAAAGAACTCAAATGTAAACAGTATCCTTCAATCATAAAAATAAAACAATCTAGATAAAATATTAGCAGGCTTTATTTTTGCTTTCTGGAAGAAACTATGTAAGTTTCATTATCACTATAACATATAACATCTGGGAAATTAGACAAGTTTCTAGACAAAAATGAGTCCTACAAGCATAATAATTAGACAGTTTTAAACCATCTAACTTTCTTTGAAATACTGAACTCCAAAAGAGTAAATGACATAGGAGAAAATAAATGTAAAATTGTAAAAATGTGATAGAGAATAAATAACAATTTTAGTTGTATTAAATTTTTTACAGTAGAAATTATTGATACACATGTTCAGAAAAGGCCACAAAAAAAAAAATCTAGTAATATTTAAATGGCATGTTTCTAATAATAAATTTCATTCAAAGTTTCTTCCAAAATTGATTCCTCAAACAAAATCAGCAACAAATTTTACTGGATGTCCCATGAACTAATCTTCAAATACAACAATGTCACTGCTGTAATAGAAGACCACATGTTATATTGCTTTTTTCTAGCAAGTAAAGTAATGGATTTATGAATTGTCCCTATTCATTTGCTTGGAACCAGTATTTATCTGTCAGTGATGTAGTTAGTGACCATAGTTTTTTTTTTTTTTCTGTGCAAAGTTAAGGGGGCTATATTACATTGAAGCCTGCATAAAACAAATCTTTATTTAACCAAATGAACTAGTTGAACTTTTAAGTTAAAAAATGAGACTAGATCCTTATAATGATTAAAATTAAATAGGTTCTATTACTTTCACTTGGACTATTTTGTAATTGGCACAGGATATGTTAACTGTGTTAAAGTATTAAAAATTCTAGAAAACTACATAAAACTTTTTCTAATTTAATATTTAGGAAAAGGTATGATAATTAACTAGCTTCAAGAAGCTATAAAGTTATTCTAGATCCATTGTTTTTTCAGACCACTTAATTCCAAAATGGAGACTTTATGTCTCAATATACATGTATTGTAAAATATAGGTATATATGCAATAACAGGTTTTAAAGAATTCCCCTAAATGGACGATTTAGATAAGTATGTTTATTTTTAGCAATGAGACAGCACTAAATAATGATTTTCAGATCAGTTCTTGTTATCTCAGAATAGAATATAATTTATAATGAAGACAACTGATAAAAGGTTTCTATATCAGATTTCTCAGCTTTACACCCAGCCTTCCACCGCCAAACGCCTCATTTTCTGTGGAAAAGTTAATACCCTAGTCCTTGCACACAAATGTTAGTAATGAACTTTTAGTTTAAAAAAAAGTCACCATTAAGATCATTCCTGGGACATTAGCATCTTAATGTTAAGAGAGTTCCAATACAGTCTCCTAAATTTTAATAAAATCTGATTGCCAGTTCTTTTACCTGTCACAGCATACCCTTAAAGAGTCACATCAGTCACATATTATAAAGTGTTTTTAAAAAAATAAAGGTGGGCTATTTTTTTCTTATATTACTATTTATTAAAATAAACCTGTACTGTATTCTCTAATTTTACATTATCACAAATTAAATATTTCCTAGAAAATACTACAGAACCAATCTAAGACATTTGTAATAGTCAGCTCTCCCAATCACTTGTACTTAAAAAATATATCGTGTAAAGGGAAAGAGCTATCCTTTTCCTCAATGCCACAAAATACAAATGTCCGTGTGTTTCCCCAGCTTTCTTATGCTGGTTATGTGAAATATTCATCGAAAAAAAAAATCTAAAATACTGGAAAGATTCAACATTGTAAATCCTTGCCTTTGAAGGGAAATAATGCATTGTACATATTTTACAGGAATTTTTTTACAGGAAAATTTTATAGGAATTCCAAAACAAGTCAATAAAAGGGTACACCTGACAATTAGACTGTGAGAAAAAAGGAAGGGCATACCTTAGAGCACTATTTTCTCTTCTAAGGGCAGGAACTGTAGAAATTGAAAGTACTAAACTGAAAAAAGATATTTTTTTCATCTCTAATATCAGTGTTAAAATCCAGTTCAAAAGCTGAAGCAAAGTTGTTTAACAGTAAGACTCTACATTACCAAATTACCTATGTCACTACAGTTGGTGATACCTATTTTATTTTATGGGAATAGATGATGGTCAGTGTTGGTAGGAACTAAATGCAAAGGTTATGGAAAGACAAAAGACTGAACAACAAAAGAAAAACAAACTCCTCCTTTGTTCTTACCAAATAACCAGAGATCATAAAAAAAAAAAAAAAAAAAAGAGTATCCTTATGTAGATCCCTGGCATGTCAATACTCAAAAGTTTCATTTCAGACTTGCTTCCATACACTAGACACAACTGTTTTACTTGGGGTAAAGAGAATGCTGCAGTCAGCAAGTCACACATAACTGTTACAGGTTTTGAAATAGTGACTAGGATACACAATACATTTAATAGAATTGGTTTGATAATATGACCAAATCTTTGACAACATGAGGTTCTGAAATAGGATCCTAAGACACTTTTTCCTATTAATAATACTGCATGTAGATTTTCAGACTCTTAATTTATTTCTAGTTATGAGGAAGAGTCAAATTAAAGCTTCCTATTTTTCCATATTACTCTGATTTAATTAATGAAGTATTTTTCCAAATACATAATTCTTTTAGAATCTGGTACCTTAGGCAAATAGCAAAATAAGCTAATATAGTAAATATGGCCTCTCCTATTATAATGAGACTTATTTCACATAGATTCAGCAGAAATATAATACATCAAAACTTTCTCTTCCCTGCAAAAAGCTACATTTATTTAGTATTAGCCTGGATAATGCAGTCTTATGAGGCAGATGTCTATCATGATGTTTCCATACCAGTTATAAAGCAGTTTCCTTGTATCCTATATGGGAAGTTACCTACTATCTATTAAACAAAAATTAATGTCAGATGAAAGCAACAAATATCAAAGATAAGCATTTCATGTAGAGTATGGCAAACATAACACTATTCTCAAAAATGCCATTCTATACCACTTTAAGCACTGCAAAATAAATAAATAATACTGTAGGTAATTAATATTTAAAAACCTACCTATTAGCTAACACCACATTGTTTTCTGAAGATAGAACCATATGTCTTAGCTTGTGTGTGTCTGTAGGGAAAAAACCTCACTAGTAACACACAGGCATGTCAGGGTAACAGAGACGTTTTGGTTAGAGTACATGATTAAAAGCATACTAACTGCTTGAAAACTTATTCCATAGATCACATGATCAAAGTAATTATGGCAAATAGCCAGACACAGTACCTAACATTAATTCTTTTGATATTTTCAAACTTATCAATTGTGCCTGAAAATATCTTTTTAAGGAAAACCCCAGATACTTCAAGAAAAAAGAAATCAAACCCATTCTTTTTTTTCCTGATATAATACGAATCTAGACTTATATTATTTTAATTTTTATTAGTGACATCTATGATAGTATTAATGCATCCCATATGAAATAAGGTAAATAGTTCTATGAGAACAATTAGGATTTTTTTGCTAGCTATATTGATTCAATGAAAGGAATGCAATCAACATAAAACAGAGGTGAGAATACATAAAAGACATTGTATAAGGTGTACTACAAAAGAGGGAGGGTGGATGAAGTGTGAAAAGAGCTTACTACAATAGAGTCAAAGAAAAAGGGAGATAGGGCAAACAAAGTGATGAACAAAGGTATGGATAGACTTTACAGGATTTACTTGTGTGTGTGTGTGTGTGTGTGTGTATATGTGTATATAGCTATACACACACATATACACACACACTCATAGCACATTTGTACATACCTGTAAACAGATCCATGTTTAGATGAATGTCAGCGCATAAGATGAAGAGAAGGTATAGAAGACAGGGGTAGAAATAGGTGATATAAAAGAGGTTAGCATATTAGGTCTGCCCAATAAAGTCTGAAGAGACTTGTGGAAGTAAAAATGTGATGTTGTCAAGGTACTATATGGAATGAATGATGCTCTCTCTAGAGGAAAACAATTTTTGGTCTAAATAGTCACTGGTAACTGTATCATTTAAGAAACTGATATTTCTTCAGCACTTTTTATGATGCATAACATTTCAGATTTTAGACACAATGTAACTTCTACCTTGTTAAAGAAATCCTGGCTAGGAGTTAAACCAAGCTCTTCCCTATACTTCAAATCAAAGTACACCTCACTAATTAAACATTAGAACATGGCTTCAAATTTTATGACCGTTCCAGTTCTCCTCTTTTTTAAAAGGGAACACTAAATTAGAAAGACAACACAAAATGTTAATACAAAATTTTCTCCAAATGGGGCCTTTCACTTATATATTCTATATGCTTAAGTGGGCTCTCTTTCTAAAAATCTAGGATGGAAAATAACTCCTGAAAAGATGGTGAAACAGGAATGGAAAGAGTTAAGTAATATACTGTTCACGAGAAAATAAATAGTAAAAAAGGAAATAATTTCCAAATTAAAGTATATTACTGGGTCACTTACTTTTTTGGTTAGGATAAGCCAATAGGAAGCCAAATGTTCAACTTGCTTGTATAAGCATCTTACCCCACTTCAAAGAAAGTAATTTTTCCACAAGATCATTTGGGTCTATTAACAGGGACAAGTAAAGTAAACTCCAAATCATGAAAACCAGACGTGAGAGTCGGAATTTAACTCAAATCAGAAAGTGCAAAGCGGAAAGCTAAGAAAATACAAGATACCCAACAAAAATAAAAGATAAAAAACTATATTCCCTTTCATAAATATTCAGGATAAACCGACACAAAAGGTAGCAGAGGAGAGAAAGAAAGGAATGCCACAACTACAGGGAAAGGAATACAAATGCTGAGTCATCGGAAAGGAGACAATAAAATAAAGTCATTTTAAACAAGTCATTCATCCGCTGGCGTTTACACGTAAAAAGCAATAGCAAAACAAAAGAAAACACCAGAGCATCAAATTAAAAGCTCCAAAGAGGCGTCCTCTTCGTCCCTCTCAGAAAACTTGGGGGTGACAGATTACAAGTGCCCGTAGAAGGGCGAGCAGAGTTCAACAAGTGGCTATCCATCTGGAAGAGGCGGTTCTCCAAGGGAATGGCAGAGAAAGGACAGGATGCTGCTGGGGAGACAAGTGCACAGAAACGAGGTGACACCTCAAGTGGAGAGGTGCCACCAGAGGGCGAGACGGGAGAGGAGCAGAGGGAGAAGGCGCAGTGATTGACACACAAGGTTCCGAATTTGGGGTGCAGGGGATGGAAGGGAATGAGACAGATGCTCCGCTAACTAGCCTCGTGCATCCGGCTCCGGGACCCTCCCACCCTTTCCCTCCCCACCCCTCATCCCAACCCTGCAGCCACCTCCAAGCCCCCCTCCTCGGGTCCCCCAGTTTTGACTCTTTTACTTCTCTGACCCCCAGATCCTGAAATGGGGAGGAAAACGAAGAGCAGTGAGTGCTCAGACAGCCTCAGCCTCTCAGATGTTGGGACAAGGGATGCAGAAAAGGGGAAGGGGCGGCAGGCTCCGGGAGGCGGTGGGAGTGGGAAGAAGAAGGAGGAGGAGGAGGAGGAGGAGGAGGCGGCGGCGGAGGAAGAATGTGTACGTGTCCGCCTCAGCTAGAGGCCGCCGCCCCGACCCGGCCTAGCCCCCCGCCCCTCTGGCCCCCGGGACCCGGGCCGCACGGCCTCCGGCATCCCTGCCTGCTCGGGTACTCACAGGGTCCGGGGCTGCCCGTCGTCCTCCATCGCGGTGGGTGAGACGGAGAGATCCCGGGACCGGGGGGCAAGGGGGAGAGGGGGAGGGGGAGGGGAAGAGGGCAGGAGCGGGGGAGGGAAGGGGGCGGGGTGGGGGAGGAAGGGGGAGGGGGGGTGACGGGCTCTGGCTGGGGACAGAGGAGAAGGCACCGAACCCTGTTCTCGGACTCTCGCTCTCCCCCCAGCCCGCTCCGGACGCTGCGCTCAAAGCAGGAGGAGCAGGAGGAGGAGGAAGAGGAGGAGGAGGAGGAGGAGGAGGAGGAAGAGGAGGAGGAGGAGGATGGACAAAATGGCCGCCGCCACCAGCCAGGCAGGAAACTGGGCAGTGCGCAGGCGCGGCCCGCCCGCTCGAAGCTTTAACCTAAGATACCGAGGGCAGCGCGCCGGGGCAAAAGGGGTGTTTGAGGTGAGGGAGAAGATCGGGAGGCTGGAGAAGCTCTGTGCTCAGTTACACCTGATACAGTTTTCCCGCTGGACTCGCCGGCTGGTCCACTCAGCCCGCCCAAGAAGGAAGCGACGGAAAGGGTACTACTGGGATCTCTGGGAATTGTGGTTCTAGAGACTAGCAAAGGAACGCGTTCTTCCCGGGAACTTCTGGGAATTGCAGTCCTGAGTCTCTGACCAACGCGATCGCCGTGGAGTGACGTGAAGAAGGGCTTTCTGGGTAGGGTAGTCGCACGTCAGGACCAGAGTCCGACAGGAAGTAGGAGTCCCTAGAGGACGCGACGTGGAAAGGCGAGGAAATAAAGTAAAACTGTTCCGAAAGTACACTACAGATCCCAGAATGCCGTGTGTCACTTCTTCAGGCTTCTTGAGAGCCGCCTTTGGCAGAGTGCCCGGAAGAGCGGAGCATCCCATGGGCGGTATCTGGGGCGGAGTTTCCGTTCTCTCCTCCCCTCATCTCCATGGAGTTTCTAAAGCCGTTGAGTCGCCAGACTTCCAGCTGCGGCAGCTCGGTCTTCTGATTACTGGGTCATCGAAGAAGGGAAATATATCGAGGGGCAGGGCGTCGTTCGTTGACCCCGTTGAATTCATCAGAAACTTTTTATGCTCTCACTTTTTGCAAGATTCCCCCCTCCCCCAGTATCTCCGTCGAGGTACCGAGACCTGCCACCTGGATCCTGCCTTCTTGGACCTTCTCTTCTACTGAGGAGGAATGAAGCGCCCGCATCCGCGTGATGCCTGAGAAACAGAGACAAGTGGAGGGGAAGGAGAAGCCGAAAATGCTGCGAGGAACGAGAGCGCTGGCACGAGGCCGGAGGGGGGTGGGGTGAGGGGGTGGAGAGCGGGGGGCGGGGAGGAGGCTGGGGAGCCGGGCCTGGAAGAAAGAGGACTTGTCGGAGGTGGCCGGGAGTGGAAGGGCCTTTACTGGCTGGGGAGATGTCCAGAAGAAAGCACTAGTGAGAGCCCACTCGAGACAACTGCAGGGGATAGCTTGAGGTAAGCTTGTAAGGTATCTGCAGCCAAATTTCTAACTTTGTGTCCCTGGGCAAGTCCTATAATCTGTCTGCCTCAAGACTTTTCTGTAAAAAGGGGGTAATAATAGAACCTCTTGGGTTACCTCTTGGGGTTGTGGTGAGAATTAAAGGAAGTACTATTTGTACAGCACTTGGCACAGTGCGAGGTACACCGTAGGTGCTTAAATGCTTTTTTCCTCCTTGAAAGTGTAAAAGAATTCAAGAGAGGCAAGATAGTGATAGCTTGTAGAAGATTTTGCCTCTACAAGCGAGGTAAAGATTTTATTTGGTAAGCAATGAGGATGAATAATAGGAATAGAATTCATTTTCTCACACTTAAAACAATATTTTGATATATTTAAGTGTGTCAGAATATGACTTTTATATTCAGAGTTAGACTCAAAATTTTAAGCACTTTGTTAAGTTGTACAAAATTTAGGTAAAGTAAGAACTTTAAGATTAGTGGAGGAATCAGGCAGAATCTCTGATTTTCCTCAATATAGATAACCTTTTCACCAGTTGGGCTCACAACCCCTCAGTGATTTTTAGTAGATAGTCCTCAAGAGCTGCTAGCTAGGGCCAAACAAATTACCCTGTAGCCAGTCTGTTGATAAGTCTTTCCAAACTTAGCTAGATAGGTCTTTGGAAGATAGATAAAGCTTAGCAACTGTGTTCAAAACTTTTTTTGGTAGGACCTGCCAAAACTTTTAAGAATCCTGAATTACCTTTATGTTATGATGAGGACTTAAGTGAAGATGGTCAATATTTTTTTCAACACATAACTAAAATATATGCTAAGGGCATGAGAAAGGTAAGTACAGAGTGCTGTATGAAGTCCTAAGGAGAAAGGCCAAGAACAACTGTGTTATCAAAGAAGACTTTTTGGAGAAGTTGACATTTTAGTTGGACTTTGTGAATAAGTAGTAATGTAAGCAGGAAGTGAGGAAGGGCAGCATTTCAGATGTGAGGAATAAACTGAGCAAAGACTCTAATGGAAGAGGGTACAAGGCAGATTTGGGGACCATGAGTTGTCCTTTTTTGGCTCAATCATAGTATGGTTGGAAGGGAACTGAGTAAGATTAGATGGATAAGGTGATGCCAAGTTGTAGAAGATCTCCATTGTTAAGACAAGCAGTTTTGACTTTATTTGGTAGGTAGTAGGGGACCACCTCTGTAAGTCACTAACTTGTAAAAGTGCACACAACTTTAGATTTTACTTGGAGGTAACAAACACCAAGAGTACTACTAGTCCCTGATCAAATTGATTTCTCAACCTTTTATAAAATTGGTTTCTCCCCTGGTGTCTGCCATACTGTCTACATTGTAGGGTCTTTTCAGATTCCTGATCACTCTAAAAAAAAAAAAGTTTGGGGCTTCTCCCTTGTTTGTAGCAGTGCCAGTTTAATGACGATCATTATGGATTTTCATTGAATGGTAAGATTTAGAATTGGAAGAGATTTAGAAATCATCTAGTTCAACATGGTATGAGTAAGATCATGAGTCTAAAACTGGAATTTCTTCTAGTCCCACTGCCTCATTTTTACACTTAAGTAGTAGCAAAGAGGTTAGGACTTAGAGGTTACAGATACCAGAGAGCAGAACCTCCTTTCCAACTGTCAAGGTAACTTTTGTCAGCCATTAACCCTCTAAGCCAAATTTTCTTTATATGTAAAATGGGTGTGTTACCTGTACTACCTACTACCTAACTCATAAAGTTGTTGTAAAGTTGAAGTGTGACTAGTGTATACAGTATTACATAAATGTCTCTACTGATTGAGAGACATCCTAGAAATGACCACAAGATGGAGCTTTATAATTCCCCCCCCCCCACAAAAACATTTCTGTTAAGTAGAAGCTGGAGCTGATCTTGCCCTACCCCACTTCTTGCAATAACAGAATAATAGAGGAGTGAGTAGATAGCATAATGGATAAAGTGCTGGTCCTGCAGTTAGGAGGACCTGAGCTCACATCCAACCTCAAGACATTTGCCATGTACCAATTGTGTGACCATGGGAGAGTCACTTAACCCCAACTGCCTCACAAACACACCCAAAAAACACGCCCAGATATTGTTAGTTGAAACTTTTTTTTTGCCTTTCTTTTTTTAACCCAAAATATGCCTGGGTAAGTGTGTATGTGTTTTTTTAATTTCAAGTAAAAACAACCTGGATGGAGTTGTAAGTAAGAAGGTGGTTCTGTGTGTTATTGTTTTTCATTCTTTAATATAAGTTAATTATTGCAGATTATTAGTGATTTCAGAATATTCTCTTTCCTAAAATGTAGTTAGATTAACATGAAAGTTTGAAGTTCATATGACTGGAAAAGGCTTTCTCCTTAGAAAAACCAAAAAAGCTGTGTGCCCTCAGAAAATTATAACACTATACCAATAGGGGGAGTTTTAACTCCTTTCTCTGAAGATTTGAGGATCCCGGAGGCCCTTCTACTAGTTAGTCTTCAAAGTTATCTCCCAGACTTTAGTTTCATCTGTTCTGCTGATCTCACAATTATTATAAAAATGAAAGGTCATATAATAGTAATAGAGTGCTGGGCCAGAAGTCAAGAAAACTTTTCTCCCTGAGTTCAAATCAGGCCTCAGACACTTACTAGCTATGTGACTCTAAACAAGTCATTTTATCCTGTTTGCCTCAGTTTTCTCATCTGTAAAATGAGCTGGAGATTTTTGTTGTTATTGAGTCATTTCACTCTTTTTTTTTAAAATTAATATTTCCCCCCAATTATATGTTGAAATAATCTTTTGAACATTTTTAAAAGAGTTGTTTCACAAAATTAACATGTAGCGGACTTCCTGCCATCTAGGGGAGGGGAGGGGATTGGGGGGGGAAATTTGTAACGGAAAGCTTTAATTTAAAAAAAAAAAAAGAGTTGTTTCAGTCTTATCCAATTTTTTATGACCCCATTTGGGGTTTTCTTAGTAGAGATACTGGAGTAGATTCCCTTTTCCTTCTCCAGCCCGTTTTACACATAAGGAACTGAGGCAGAAAGGATTAAATGAGTTTCCCAGGATCACACAACTATGTCTGAGCCTGGATTTGGATTCAAGAAGATGTTTTCCTAAATTCAGGCCCAGTGCTCTAGCCACTGTGCCACCAAGCTACAACATGAACTGAAAAAGGAAATGGCAAACCACTCCAGTATCTGTAACAAGAAAATCCCAAATAGAGTTATGAAGAGTCAGAAAATTGAAATGATTAAACAATAGTAAATATAAAATATCATAATGCTATGTAAAATATCCTACTCCAGTGCCTCATTTTGAATGAAAATGATTCTGTATTCTCCAAGACTATACTAGTGGAGTGAAATCTGTGTTGTTATTCAAAGACAGAGGTAAATTAGGAAAAAAAAAAAAAAAAAAAACACCTTATCTTTAAATTGTTGATTGTGACATTAACAAATTTCTCAACCTCAACAATTTACAAATACCTGCAAAGATGTAAAGGTATTATATAACCTGTACTGGGAACACACACTGATGAAATCATGACTCCTAGAAGTACTAAAATATGTATAATTGTTTAGATTTATTATTGCTGAGGTAAATATTGTTCTGTAACCAAGAAGGGACCATAGAGATCATATAATTCAACCTCCACATTTAACAGATAAGGAAACTGAGGCCCACTGAAACATAACTTTTCCCTGTAATGCAGAGAATTGGGACAGATATTGTATGAATGCTTTCTTTATTTTTTTTCTTGTTGTTGAAAAATGAAGTGATATAAAGACAGAAGGCTTCAAAAATGTTTTAGAAATCAAAATCTGAGGTCCAAAGAAATAAAGCAATATTGAGAATTTCAGAATTGATGTGAAACTAGAATTTCATTTTCTTTCTGTGAAGGTTTATGCTGAAATGAAATGGTTTTTTCCTTTGATTCCCAAGTACCATCTTTCCTTTGACTACCAAGTAGAAAAGGCCCTTTGGAGCTTAATTAAACCCAAGATTAATTTGGTTTCACCTACATTGCAATAATGTCAATGTTCATAATGCTTTTAACTTGGGAACTGTGTGTTGTCTGTGTCTAATGTGTAACCCTGTATTTCATTTTGAAGTGTGTATATCTTGGCTCACAAGTGATATTATAGGCCAAGAAGCAGGTTTTAATATTTTCGTGTTTAGCACAATACCTATTAGCACAGTGCTGGGAAGTAGTAGCAGAGCTGGATAAGTATTTTGTGGCTTGAAAAAGTTATCAAACTGTGCATACCCTTTGACCCAGCAGTGTTTCTATTGGGCTTATATCCCAAAGAAATCATAAAAGAAGGAAAGGGCCCCACATGTGCAAGAATGTTTGTGGCAGCTCTTTTTGTGGTGGCTAGAAACTGGAAATTGAGTAGATGCCCATCAATTGGAGAGTGGCTGAATAAATTATGGTATATGAATGTTATGGAATATTATTGCTCTGTAAGAAACGACCAGCAGGATGATTTCAGAGAGGCCTGGAGAGACTTGCATGAACTGATGCTGAGTGAGATGAGTAGAACCAGGAGATCGTTGTACACGGCAACAACAGTACTATATGAAGATCAGTTCTAATGGACATGACTCTCTTCAACAATGAAATGCTTCAAACCAATTACAATTGTTCAGTGAAGAAGGCCATATACACCCAGAGAGAGGGATGTGAAATGTGGACCACAACATAACATTTTCATGTTCTCTATTGATGTTTGCTTGCATTGTATTTCCTTTACTGGATTATTCTCTTTTATAGATACGATTTCTCCTGAACAAAAAAATGATGTGTGGCAATAACTATACATATATTCGATTTAAGTATTCTAACATAATAATCATGTAGTGGATATCCTGCTATCTAGGGGAGGGGTGGGGAGTAGGGGGGAAAAATTTGTAACAGAAAGCTTTGTAAGGGTTAATATTTAGGAATTACCCATACGTGTTTTGCAAATAAAAAGTATTAATATTAAAAAAAAAAAGTATTAGGGGCAGCTAGGTGGCGCAGTGGATAGAGCACCAGCCCTGAAGTCAGGAGGACCTGAGTTCAAATCTGGTCTCAGACACGTCCTAGCTGTGTGACCCTGGGCAAGTCACTTAACCCCAATTGCCTTAGCAAAAAGCAAAAAAAAAAAAAAAAAGTATTTTGTGGCCTGATTAGAAAATCTTGTTCCCAGCCATGGAAGGTAAAGACTAGGATAGTTGTAGGAGAAAAACAATAAAATCTTAATGGTTTTCTTGACCCTTTCTTACAGCAAATCTAGCCTTTAGTTTATGAACCAGCTTTTGTTCATCCTTGATCCAGAAATCTATTCCACTCTTTCTGATTACCAAATTGAAATTCTTCTCTGATGATCAAAAGATAATTAAGTGCAAGATCTGGAATAGTTCTCAGTTAATTCAATTCTTTGTTGATCACAATTCGTAATTTGACTTCCAGCACTTCCTCTTCAATTAAGATTTGGCAAGTTTTAAAATGCTTTCTAACCCATAGAAACCTACTTGAATTTTGATTTAGTAATCACCATCCAAGTTTCCAGGCATTGGATTGAGTGCTAAATATTTCAAAGAAAACCAAAGACAGCCCCTGCTCTGAAGTCGGGGAAGACAACAGATAAGAAGTTACAAAGTTGAGATAGTGCCCGGTGTGGAAGATATGAAGTCCTGCATTCTTATAGGAAACGATGAAGTTATCTGCTCTGGATTTCTTCCTTAAAGAATTTGGGAGTAGCTCTCTGACAACCCCTGTTCTTTAAAGATCTATCTTCTAATTGGGAGAAACAAAACATACAGGTTTCTACTCCAAGTCAGATGGAAAGGCACCTGTGGTTGTTAGAGTACAATACCAAAGTAGGGAATAATGAATGCATTTTTAGTGTCATTTTCATTGAAAACACAATATAAGTTTCTGGCATTTATTTGAGAGCACAAGGATTTAGGTAAGAATTTTCTTCTCTTGATGAGTTCACAGTGTTATCATTTTAAAGTGATTTGCCCAGTGTTACATAGCTAAGGCTAGAATTTATCTTCTCAGACTAAAAGCCTTGTATCCTTCTCATTAAATCATGCTACTTTAGATCAAGAAAATAGCTCCAAAAAAGAAACTGAAACCAAATGAGGATAGAGAATTACATAGTGGTGGGAACTTCTGATAGTGACAGGAGAGTATCTCTTAATGATAATTAACACCTGCTATGTGCCAGGCACTGTAGCTATAAGGACCAAAGTGATATTATAGGCCAAGAAGCAGGTTTTAATATTTTCGTGTTTAGCACAATACCTATTAGCACAGTGCTGGGAAGTAGTAGCAGAGCTGGATAAGTATTTTGTGGCTTGAAAAAGTTATCAAACTGTGCATACCCTTTGACCCAGCAGTGTTTCTATTGGGCTTATATCCCAAAGAAATCATAAAAGAAGGAAAGGGCCCCTCTTTCTATCAAAGAGATCACATTCCATTGGAGGGCTGATGCAAGAATATCTACATTGATAAAAACAAAGTAATTAGGATTGGGGAGCATTTATAACTGAGGAAATCGTGATTGCCCTTGTGTAGAAAGTAACATTTGAATTGAGCTGGAGATTCTAAGACAGGTCTTTCTGGTGGATAGAAAGAGAACCAAGAGAGCAGTGTCATGAAGGGGAATGTTCAGAAGGAGAGGTAGTGATTAACAATGTCAAAATCATGAAATCAACAGGATGAAGATTTTTGAAAAGGTCAGTTTTGTGACTTGTCTTCCATAAGAGATACCAGTGGCCTCTATAAGAGGGAGGTATGAGAGACCCAGGGTTCTAAATAAAGACAGGTAGACTCATCAAATTGATATGAACCTCCTGATCAACATCTTTATTTTCTTCATAGAGGATCTACATGGATAAAATGTAATACGAATTAGCAAATAATGAAAGTATGATATAACAGTGATTTGAAATCATAGGTTCCAGAACTAAAAGGGACATTAAAGATCCATTTCCTTGAGGCTAAATGTTAAGGACTATGCCTGATTGTGAAGTGGCAGGTTAGTTCTCAGGAAAGCCCCCACAGCTGTAAATCATAACACACTTGAAATTGTAAAGCAGCAGCCTTTACAGACACAGATGTTGCTTGTGGATTGGGAATGAAATAAAATGGAGGGAAGAGGAGAGAGGTCAGAGAATGCAACTACTTCTCAGTCTCCTTGTATCATTATCATCCTCTCACATGAAGGGATCTATTCTGCTGGTCAGAATTAGATCCCCAGCAGCCACTAGCAGGTGGTTCCCATAACATCTAAGAAAGATAAAGGGTCTTGTGCCAGGTTCTGTAGGTAACACAGAACCAAAGCAAAAGTCAAACACCTGTCCTTCATCTAAAACTCTTTCTTAGCATAGGTTGTGCCTCCTCTAGTCATCAGGATAGACTTTACAAAGGTGGTAGTATGTGAATTGGATAGGAAAAAAGATAGGATGCAGATAGAAATGAGAGGGGAATATTCTATGCAGAAAGAACACTATGAACAAAATTTTAAAAAAATCAGGGATAATGAATAAGTATAGTTTAAATAAAACAAATTAAATTATAGTACTTGTTTATATAACACTTTGAGTTTCATAAAGCACTTTATGTGAATTGTCTCAGTTGATCATCAAAAAAACCTTGTGAGAAAAGTACTACAGGTATTACTGGCTGCTTGAAGATTAATTGAGGTTTAGTTTGACTGACTTATCCATGGTTAGAGATGGTATTTGAATTTATAGAAAGTAGAGACTTGACTCCAAATTTAATGCTCTAGTATAGATAAAATTAGAGAAATGCATTGAGTCAGATTATGAAATTTTATATTCCAGACTAAATAGTACAGGTCTTAATTGATAGGCAAGGGGGCACCGTTGAATATTTTTGTACAGTAAGAAACCATGATTAGAACTGTGCATTACAAAAATTAATTAGGTTCCTGATTAAGGGCCTTTTCCATGCCTATAATGAAAGTTTTACACATCAGTTTCCCAAAGTCAAAACTGTGAAATGGGAATGAGGAAAAATCCCTGATTTAAATGAAAGCCTCTGAATTTTTTCATGTTGAAAATTATATTGATGGGAAAGGACACTTTGTCTCAGTTTCCAGTTAGCCTCTATTGTCATGTCATGATATCACATAGACAGCAAAATTTGATTTATGTATGCTAGGGCTTGATATGTTTTTCTTGTCTGATGTAAATTTCCAGTGAGTTGTAACTGATACTGTTTGCAGTATGAAGAAATATTTCCAGGATTTAATTTGCAAGGTTGCAGTCTGAATTGTTCACATTGATGACGAGGTATAATTTGATGCAAAAATCTTAAATAAAATATTAGCAAAGAGATTACAGAAAATCATCCCCAGAATAATACACCATGACCAAGTAGGATTTATGCCAGGAGGGGTGGTTCAGTATTAGGAAAACTATTAGCATAATTGACTATATCAATAACCAAATTAACAAAAAACATGATTGTCTCAACAGATGCAGAAAAAGACTTGATAAGATCCAACATCCATTCCTATTAAAAACATTAGAGAATATGGGAATAAATGGACTTTTCCTTAAAATAGTAACATCTATTTCAAACCATCAGTGAGCATCATATGTAACAATGATAAACTGGAACCATTCCAATAAGATCAGGGGTGAAACAAGATTGCCCCATCACCATTACTATTCAATATTGTATTTGAAATATTAGCTTTGGCAATAAGACAAGAAAAAGAGATTAAAGGAATTAGAGTAGGTCATGAGGAAACCAAATTATCACTCTTGGCAGATGATATGATAGTATAGAGAACCCTAGAGAATCAACTAGAAAACTATTAGAATTAATCCACAACTTTAGCAAAGTTGCAGGATACAGAATAAATCCACATAAATCATCAGCATTTTTATACATCACTAACAAAATCCAACAGCAAGAGATACAAGGAGAAATTCCATTTAAAATAAATTGATAGTATAAAATATTTGGGAATATATCTGCCAAGGGAAAGTCAAGATCTATATGAGCAAAACTACAAAACACCCTTAACACAAAGTCAGATCTAAACAATTGGGAAAATATCAAATGCTCTTGGATAGGTCGAGCGAATATAATAAAGATGGCAATACTACCTAAACTAATCTATTTATTTAGTGCTATACCAATCAAACTCCCAAGAAATTATTTTACTGACCCAGAAAAAATAACAACAAAATTCATCTGGAAAAATAGAAGGTCAAGAATTTCTAGGGAATTAATGAAAAAAAATGCAAATGAAGGTGGCCTAGCTATACCAGATCTAAAACTATATTATAAAGCAGCGGTCATCAAAAATATTTGATACTAGCTGAGAAACAGAGTAGTTGATCAGTGGAATAGGTTAGGTTCACAGGACAAAATAGTCAATGACTATAGTAATCTAATGTTTGATAAACCCAAAGACCCCAGCTTTTGGGATACAAACTCACTATTTGACAAAAACTGCTGGGAACACTGGATACTAGTATGGAAGAAACTAGGCACTGACCCACACCTAACACCATATATCAAGATAAGGTCGAAATGGATTCATAATCTAGACATAAAGAATGATATTATAAACAAATTAGAACAATGTAGGATGGCTTACCTCTCAGACCTGTGGAGGAGGAAGGAGTTTGTGACCAAAGAAGAACTAGAGATCATCATTAATCACAAAATAGATAATTTTGACTATATCAAGTTAAAAAGTTTTTGTACAAACAAAACTAATGCAGATAAGATTAGAAGAGAAGCAATAAATTGGGAAAACATTTTTACATTCAAAGGTTCTGATAAAGGCATCATTTCTAAAATATATAGAGAATTGACTGAAATATATAAGAATTCAAACCATTCCCCAATTGATAAATGGTCAAAAGATATGAACAGAAAATTTTCAGATGAAGAAATTGAAACTATTTCTAGTCATATGAAAAGGTGCTCCAAATCATTATTGATCAGAGAAATGAAAATTAAGACAACTCTGATATACCACTACACACCTGTCAGATTGGCTAAGATGACAGGAAAAGATAATGGCAAATGTTGGAGGGGATGTGGGAAAACTGGGACACTGATACATTGTTGGTAGAACTGTGAATGGATCCAGCCATTCTGGAGAGCAATCTGGAACTATGCTCAAAGAGTTATTATCAAACTGTGCATACCCTTTGACCCAGCAGTGTTTCTACTGAGCCTATATCCCAAAGACATCTTAAAGGAGGGAAAAAGACTCACATGTGCAAAAATGTTTGTGGCAGCCCTTTTTGTAGTGGCAAGAAACTGGAAACTGAATGGATGCCCATCAGTTGGAGAATGGTTGAATAAATTATATTATATGAATGTTATGGAATATTATTGTTCTATAAGAAATGACCAACAAGATGATGTCAGAGAGGCCTGGAAAGACTTACATGAACTGATGCTAAGTGAAGTGAGCAGAACCAGGAGATCAACACAACAACAACAAGACTATATGATGATCAATTTTGATGGACGTGGTTCTCTTCAACAATGAAGTGATTCAAACCAGTTCCTATTGTTCAGCGATGAAGAAAGTCATATACATCTAGAGAGAGGCCTGTGGGAACTGAGTGTGAACCACAACATTTTAATGCTTTCTGTGAATATTTGCTTACATTTTGTTTTCCTTTTTAGGTTTTTTTTTTTCTCTTTCTAGATCTGATTTTTCTTATGCAGTTAAGATAACTGTATAGATATGTATACATATATTGGATTTATCAAGAAAAAAAGAAGCTATAATTTTTCCCTGTATGTATATACTGGACTGCATAATGCTAGTCTTTGTTGTTGTTGTTTCCCTCTGATATGGTAGATGCCTACTTAGAAAACAACAAACGCTGATAATATAGCTGACCTAGATTAGGCTAATTGGATCTTTCTTTAAAATATGCCTTTAAATCCATAGATCCTTTCAATACCCCAATTTCCATAAAGGGATCATTATTTGAATAACTGAAAAACTGCCTGTCATAAGAAAGATATTAAGCTTTGCTCATTAGATTTATTATAGAAAAGATTTTTATTCAGGGGTATTCTAGATGAGGGCTTTTTATACTTTTTCCACTTAAGATCCCTTTTGCCTGAGAAATTTTTATGTTACCCCAGATATATAGGTATATATAAAAAAGATATAAATCAAAAATTTACTGATAATAAATTATAAAGAAATTTATTTTAAAACAATTCATTTGTACAAATATAATTCTACCATTCATTAAAAATGAAAGCAATTTTACATACTAATGAGATGGATGTGCTTGTTTATTTTTCCATAAAAAAATTAAATCTTGGCAGAATATTTGATACCTTTTATTGTTGCCAAGTTTTTCACAACCTATACATTCAGTTACATGGCCCCATTATGGGGTAGCAATCCATAGTTGAAGAAGTTTTGGAATAGATGGCCATTAACATTCCTTCCAAATCAAAATTCACTGGTTCTAATCAGAAAAATATGCCACAGATGTCATAAATTGTTGGATTTTTTAAATTTTTTTCTTTTTTTTACAGATGAGTTCTTTGAGGTTCAGAGCCGTGAATTAGGAGAAATAAGTGGTTTCTCTGGGATCATGTAATTATATCTCAAAGGTCATTTTCAGCTTTAAATTCATAAGGCAGCCTGACTCAGTAGAAAGTATTTAGAATTTGGAATAAGAAGACCCAGGGGTTCAGATTCTAGCTGTGTGACTTTAAATAAGTTATTACTTAACCTTGAAATTTAATTTGTTCCTACATAAAATGAGGGAATTGGTCAAGATGACCCTTAGTATCCTTTTTAACTCTGACAGTCTTGCAATCCTAGTCAAAGTTAAGTATCACCACATGCCATCTGACTAGTAGAATGCTTGCAGCCTGAGATATTAAGAGATTACTTTTCACAACTGAGTTTATGTCTTTGGATACTGAAAGAATAGGCAGATAAGATTATTGGGCCATTGTTCATAATTTTTGAAAGAATTTATAGTAAAGGAAGGAGGTTTAGGCTAGCCTACTTGACTTAGATTCCAAGAACAGTTCTAGAATGCGTATGGTTAATGAACATCTAGAACAGGTGGGTCACAAATTGCCTTAAGAATTGGTCATAGCAACTGGAAACTGAATGGATGCCCATCAATTGGAGAATGGCTGAATAAATTATGGTATATGAATATTATGGAATATTATTGTTTTGTAAGAAACGACCAGCAGGACAATTTCAGAGAGGCCTGGAGAGACTTGCATGAACTGATGCTGAGTGAAACAAGCAGAGCCAGGAGATCATTATACACAGCAACAACAATACTATATGATGATCAATTCTGATGGACATAGATTTCTTCAACAATGAAATGTTTCAAACCACTTCCAATTGTTCACTGAAGAAAGCCATATGCACCCAGAGAGAGGGATGTGAAATGTGGACCACAACATAACATTTCCATGCTCCCAATTGATGTTTGCTTGCATTGTGTTTCCTTTATCTGATATTTCTTTCTTGTAGATACAATTTTTCTTGCACAATGATAAGTGTGGAAATATGTATACATATATTCGATTTGTCAAATATTTTAACATAATTAACATGTAGTGGATCTCTTGCCATCTAGGAGAGGGGTGGGGAATAGGGGGAAAAATTTGTAACAGAAAACTTTGTAAGGATTAATGTTGAAGAATTACCCATACATATGTTTTGCAAATAAAAAGTTTTAATAATTTTTAAAAAGGAAAAAAAAGTTTCATTTCTGACAAAAAAAAAAGAATTGGTCATAGCAAATTGACTTCAATTTCTTCTTTTGATAGTTACAAGATGTGTGAGATGGTGTGTGTGTGTGTGTGTGTGTGTGTGTGTGTGTAAAACCTAGATTTTAGCATAATATTTGACAAAGACTGTCTTGTTATACTTACAGAAAAGATGAAAGGGTGTAGACTAGACAGTAATTCAGTTAGATGGAGTCAGGATTGGGTGAACAAATAGAACTAAAGATTTGTGGATTTGTCACCTTGAAAATTTTCAGCTGCAGTGCCCCAGTGATTTGTGCCTTGTCCTGTACTGTTTCTTGTTTTAATAGGAAAACATTGTACACAGTAATATCAAGATTGTCTGATAATTGACTATGAGAGACTTAGCTCTTCTTAGCAATGTCATGATCCAAGACAATTTCCATAGACTTGGAATGGAAAATGCCATCCACATGCAAAGAGAAAACTATTATAAGACTGAATGTGTATCGAAGCATAGTATTTTTACTTTTTCATTGTTTTTGTTGTCTGTTTGCTTGTTTGTTTTTTCCTCTCATGGTTTTTTCCTTTTGGATCAGATTTTTCTTGTATAACATGACAAATATAAAAATGATTCAAAGGATTGCACATGTTTAACCTATATCAGATTGTTTGCTGTCTTGGGGAGAGGGGAGGTAAGGGAAAAAATTTGGAACACAGTCTTACAAAAATGAATGTTGAAAACTATCTTTACATGTATTTGAAAAAATAAAATACTATTGAACTGGGGGGGGGAACCCTAAATGATCTCTAGGGTTTCTATCAGGTTTCACTTGGTATTTTGAGAGTTTTGGAGGGGCTGGCTTCAAGGTTATTTCAGCTCCTTCCTGGAAGCATTGCTCTGTTTGCTCTAAGAGTTATCTACTACCCCATCCCAAGTATCTGCCTTTCTTGATGGGGTTATAGCTAGAACTCCCCTACTCCCAACCATCACCCCCCCAAAAAATAATAAAAAAATAAATATCTTTCATGCTTCTTAACTTGTATGTGGTTTGTTGTGTTTTCTCCAGGTGCATTCCTAGTACATTCCTAATACAGCTCTGTATTTTTCCACCATATCCCATGCTAATTTCATCCACCCTTGTGTTTGGACTACTCTCTCACAGTAGAAAACAAAGTTGATTCATTAATAAGTGCCTGCATTAATCAGTGCCCAGTCAGATCTCTCAATGACTTTCTTTTAAAAACTGTAGTGATCTTCCTCCACAGGAGGCAAATTTTGGAGAGTCACATGACACTAGCTCTGAAGTATTTTTGTGACTCATTAACTCATTTAACAACCTCCTGGTGACATACAGTGTTGGGGGTAGAAAAGATTAGGAAGAAGTGTCACTTTTCCACTGTTTATGGTAGTTATCCTTAGGCTAATTTGCATGACAACCAAAAAAGCCAAATTTATGCTACTAGGAGATAGAAATTGAAAACTTTTTCTCTCAGATTTCTATTTAGCCATGCTCAATTTCTGTGATTCAGTAATTATACCTCATTCTTTTCAGTAAGCTATGTTTCAGGAGCTCAGTAATAATGAAGTATTTGAAAAATGTTTCTGGAATCAATCAATCCAGTCCCTTTCTTATATTAGTAATTCTGTCTGAAATTATTTTTAAATATTTTATTCAAATGGAGTTTACATGAGTAAACATTATGATAGTAATCATGTTCTCCCTGCATTCCTAAATTATATTATAAGCCATTTAGTAAAGTAATGCATAATGACTAGGCTACATCTCTCTCCCCACCTTGGCAGAAAATCTACCAAAAACCTGTCAGAAAACCAGTTAAAGAAACTTGTGTTACAATCATGGTTGGCCTTTATTTAAGAATATGATAAAGAGGAGAATAAACCAAATAATCCTTTAATTTGCACTTAGCATTTGATGTAAAAATAAACTCTTATTGATTTGTTATTTCATTGGAGCTATCCATCAAAGAATTGTTGGCAACTCTTGAGAAGTGCTGATGAAATTTCTCAGTTTGCTTCTACTCTTACCACTTGATATGTAATCAAATTCACTAGGTTCCTCAATTCTTCTGATCTGTGTATTCCTTTTACCATAGCAATACATAAAGATAGTTTATCATCAGATCCCAATATCTCATTTCCATGATCCATATGCTGAAAATGTTCTTACTATAACTCTTTTCTTTGATCTCTCCATCTTCCTCACTTCTCATTTTTCCAGTCCATCATCCCTCGTGCTCATTTCAGCATCACATATACGAATCTCATCAGTCCTACTCTGGCCTCACTTTGCTCTTTGAAATATTAATGCTTAAAATTAGAAAAACATAGGATAGTTTACCTCACAGATCTGTGGAGAAAAAAAGAAATTTGTGACCAAAGAAGAACTGGAACTCATTATTAAATACCATATAGATAATTTTGGTTATATTAAGTTAAAAAGTTTTTGTACAAACAAAACTAATGCAAACGCAATAAATTGGGAAAACATTTTTACATTTAAGGGTTCTGATAAAGGCATCTTTATAAGATAAAGAGAATTGACTCAAATTTTTAAGAATTCAAGCCATTCTCCAATTGATAAATGGTAAAAGTATATGAACAGACAATTGTCAGATGAAGAAATCATTTTTAGTCATATGAAAAGGTGCTCTAAGTCACTATTGATCAGAGAAATGAAAATTAAGACAACTTTGAGATACCACTACACATCTTTCATATTGGCTAAGATGAGGAGAAAAGATAATGACGGATGTTGGTAAGAGATATGGGAAAATTGGGACACTAATGCATTGTTGGTAGAATTGTGAAGAGATCCAACCATTCTGAAGAGCATTTGGAACTATGCTCAAAAAGTTATCAAACTGTACATACCTTTTCACCCAGAAGGTTTATATCTCAAAGAGATCTTAAAGGAGGGAAAGGGACCCACATGTACAAAAATGTTTTGTGGCAGCCCTTTTTTGTAGTGGCAAGGAACTGGAAACTGGATGTCCATCAGTTGGGAAATGGCTGAATAAGTTACAGTATATGAATGTTATGGAATATTATTGTTCTATAAGAAATGATCAGCAGGATGATTTTAGAGAGGCCTGGAGAGAGTTACATGAACTGATATTAAGTGAAATGAGTAGAACCACAATTTCATTGTACATGGCAATGGCAAGATTATACGATAATTCTGATTGATGTGGCTCTTCTCAACAATGAGACAATTCAGGCCAGTTCCAGTGATCTTTAAATGATGAGAGCCATCTACACCCAGAGAAAGCTGTGGGAACCAAGTGTGGATCACAACATATGATTTTCACTTCTTTTGTTGTTGTTTGCTTGAATTTTATTTTTTCTCATTTTTTTTCCTTTTTGATCTGATTATTCCTGTGCAGCAAGATAATTGTATAAATGCATAGCCTATGTTAGGGGAAAAAATAAAATAAAAATTATCTCTTAAAAAAGAAATATTAATGCTTACAGTTAAACAATTCAATTTTAAATTGTCCTCTGTTCTCCTATTTCTTGTCCTATTGTCCTGTTATTGTTCATTCCTATTTGAATTAACTCTATTACTTTTCCAGAGACAACTTTACTGATGGATGCCATTGGAGGAATACATAATTATGATTTAAAAATCCACCAACAACTGTTGATATCTGTTCTTAGCTGGCCAGATCCTCAATGCTAGACAACACTCCTTTTACTCTCTCTATGTGGACTCTCCATAGCATCTTTTCCAAACCTCTTCCCCTTGAGTCTCTCATAATATTAACACCACCCCATCCCTCCATCTTAATAAAAGATAATACTTTATATTTTATCAAAAAATCAGAGATCATCTTTCATAAACTTCCTTCTCTTTCCAGTTCTTCCCTTCAATATTATCTCCCATTTTCTCTTTTGCATTAGTTTTAAAGGAACTAAGGCCAACCCTTTTACTTGAATCATTGATCCAATTTCCTTCCCTATCATCTAGCAGCAACTTATTGAAGACCAGAAAAAGAGTTTTACACAAGAAACTAAATCTCTATTTTGTACAACTTGCTTTTCTTTTTAATAATGCAATAAATTTCAACTTGTAACTTTCAAATTGGTCCTAATCTCTTTGGTTTTCCTTCTGTTCACATCTGGGCTTTTTTGTTGTTTTAAAGCAAGGAATTTTTATAAAACAAAAATCCTTCATCTGAATAGCGGAAAGTTTTTAGCAAGAAGCTTACCCTGAGAAGTTTTCTCACTGAATTTTTGTCATACAGAATTCTCCAAGCTACTTTCTTTTGAATAACCAATCAACCAAGCAGGGAAAAAAAATCCTTTTGTAGCAATTCAAGCAAATTGTTAGGGCAACTTTTGGCATACTTTACCCTCCTGCATAAATAAGTATAAAAGAGACCCGATTTTTTAACTGGTGTTAAACTTGAATGAGAATGATGACAGTAATAATAATAGGTGAATTCAATGTGCAAAAGGCCAACAACTGATTCACTGATTAAGCAGCTTAATGGCAAGATTCCAACAGGAAAAAAACCAATCTTTTGTATGATTTTTCTCCCTTGCTCACCAGAGCTTCTTAATAAACGAAAATCTCATTATCTATTTTCAGTTTCCTTTTCAGTAAAATGAGAGAATTATATCCTAGGGATCATTCTCTTTTAGTTCTATGACCTTACACAGACTTTAATTTCACAAAATTTGCCATAAGAATTCTGAACTATTTTCATATGTTTCACCATTGCCTATAATTATTTTGGAAGATTACTAAATCATTACTTATGATTACTCATTCTAAACTATTTCAAGGTTTCAGACTCTTAAATATGTCACTGCATTAAAAATCAGTCATGGTAGTGTCAGTATGAACAGACATTCTTCTTTTAAGTGTTTATAAAAATATGTATTACTTTGACAATACTGCATAACAATGGATTTGGCATTTGTAAGGAGAACATCTGTTTAACTAGGGTTAAAATTTGAAGTCACTGAATTTTATCTCCTAGGCTCAGCTGAACCAAAATGTGACCTGCCAACATTGACCCGTGTTTATTAATAGATGGAGATTGTGCCTCCTTGAACGCAATTAAAAAATGCCATAAAATCATGTCTTGCATTTTTTTTCTTTAATAGAATCCAAGAATTCTATAATCCCATTATTGACTATAGGAAAATAAGGAATCTAAATTCCTTATAGATTTCATCTGAACTTGTACAAATTGTAGTACTATTTCTTTGCAAATCTTTCATCCTATAGGTACTTCTTTCTCATTGCCAAAATAAAATAACCACGATTTCCATCGACCTTTCAAACAACATAAGATGAATTTAAGTCAAGATGAAAACTTTTTTTTCAAGTGTTAAAAAATCATTTTTACATATATCAAGAAACTCAAATATGCAGACATACCACCCTGATGACAGAAAATGAAAAATAATTTAAAAGTCTCTTGATGAGGTTGAAAGAGGAGAGTGTAAAAAACTGACTTGAAGCTTTACATCAAAAACTAAGATCTTTGCAACTTCCCATCACTTTCTGGCAAAAAGAGGAAGAAGAAATTAAAGCAGTGTTTGATTTTATATTCTTGGGCTCAGAGATCACTATAAACAGCAACTTACAGCCATGAAATTTAAGGATACTTGCTCCTTAGAAGAAAGGCTGAGACAAAACTGAACAGCATACTAAAAAGCAGAGACATTACCTTGCCAACAAAAATCCAAATAGTCAAAACTATGGTTTTTCCAGTAGCTATGTATGACTGACAATTGGATTGTAAGGAAAGCTGGGTGCCACAGAATCAATGCTTTCAAATTGTGGTGCTGGGGAATACTTTTGAGAGTTCTTTGGGTATCAAGAAGATCAAATCAATTCTTAAAGAAAATAATGCAGACTATTCATTGGAGAGTCCAGTGCTGAAGTTGAATCTTAAATACTTAGTACACACAATGAGAAGATATAACTAGTTGGGAAAGACTGAAGATTGAGGGCAAAAGGAAAAGGAAATGCCAATGATAAGATACATAGTGTCAGGGAAGCAACAAATATAAGCTTGGACAAACTTTGGGAGATAGGGAAGGACTGAAGGGCCTCGCATACTATTGTTCCTAGGAGAGTCAGACACTAAAACAACAACAAAGACTTTGGAGGATTGGAATGGTCTATGATTTTATAGCAGCTCCTCACTTCTACAAATAATAAAGATTAAAATAATTTATATTTATTTTTAATAGCTATTATGTATATGTAAAGTATACTTTACATACATCATGTCATTTTATTGTTACAACAACCCTGTGAAGGAAACTGATGCTTTGCCTATTGTCACCACTAGTAAGGTTAAGAGAAAAGATTTAAACCAAAGGTTCTTCTGATACTAAATACATCTCTGTTTCCATTGTACCTCACTTATTCCCAGCCTCAATGTATGCAAATAAAGAAACAAACTAACTAAATAATAAAATTTCAAAGTCAGAATTGTTCATATTGTGGTCAAATAAAAAAAAAAACCTTTCATAATAACTCATTTGCTTGAACTCTCATTCTAATCTCTTTTTTTATCTATATGCATATAAAGTTGTGGAATTTTTTTAAGTTATACTTTATGGTCAAGGGATATGAACAGACAATTTTCAGATGATGAAATTAAAACCATCTCTAGTCATATGAAAAGGTGCTCCAAATCACTATTGATCAGAGACATGCAAATTAAGACATCTCTAAGGTACTACTACACACCTGTCAGACTGGCTAAAATGACAGGAAAAGATAACAATGAATGCTGGAGGGGATATGGGAAAGCTGGGATGCTAATACATTGTTGGTGGAACTGTGAACGAATCCAACCATTCTGGAGAATAATTTGGAGCTATGCTCAAAAAGTTATCAAACTGTGCATACCCTTTGACCCAGCAGTGTCAATTGGGCCTGTATCCCAAAGAGATCTTAGAGGAGGGAAAGGGACCCACATGTGCAAGAATCTTTGTGGCAGCCCTTTTTGTAGTGACTAGAAACTAAAAACTGAATGGATGCCCATCAATTGGAGAATGGCTGAACAAATTATGGTATATGAATGTTATGGAATATTATTGCTCTGTAAGAAACGACCAGCAGGACGATTTCAGAGAGGCCTGGAGAGACTTGCATGAACTGATGCCGAGTGAAGTGAGCAGAACCAGGAGATCATTTTTCATGGCAACAATAATACTATATGATGATCAATTCTGATGGGCATGAGTCTCTTCAACAATGAAATGCTTCAAACCAGTTCCAGTTGTTCAGTGAAGAAAGCCATATACACCCAGAGAGAGGGATGTGAAATGTGGACCACAACATATCATTTTCATGCTCTCTGTTGATGTTTGCTTGCATTGTATTTCCTTTATCTGATTATTCTTTCTTTTAGATACGATTTCTCCTGCACAAAAATGATGTGTGGAAATAAGTATACATATATTCGATCTTCTTAAGTATTTAACATAATTAACATGTAGTGGATATCCTGCCATCTAGGGGAGGGGTGGGGAATAGGGGTGGGGGGAAATTTGTAACAGAAAGCTTTGTAAGGGTTAACATTGAAGAATTACCCATACATATGTTTTGTAAATAAAAAGTATTAATAAAATAAAAAAATAAAATAAAAATTGTCATGGAAAGCTTTGTAAAGATCAATGCTGAGGAACTACCCATACATATGTTATACAAATAAAAAGCTTTAATAAAAATAAATAAATAAAATAAAATACAAAGTTATACTTTAAAAAAAAAAAGTTGCATTCCATGCATATGCACTTCTCTTAATGCTTTCTTGGCAAGTGTTCACTTTGCATAAGACTGCATTTTTCCCCTATAGCATTATTATTATCCTTTATTTTCCACATATTGTTGTTCAGTCATTTCAGTTGTCTGACTCTGAGACTCCATTTGGCAGAGACTGGAATGATTTGCCATTTTCAGCCCCAGCTCATTTTACAGATGAGGAACTGAGGTAAGAGTTAAGTGACTTGTTCAAGGTCACACAGCTAACTGTCTAAGGTCAGATTTGAACTCAGAAAGATGTTTCTTTCTGACTTAAGACCCAGCATTCTATTTTCTGCACATATTGTAACTTGCCAGTTTGTGTCAATTCTGCCTTCACAACATCTCTCAAATACATCCCTTTTATATTCACTCACACCATCGCTACCATAATCAGGCCTTCATCTTACCTTTCCTGGACCATTAAAACTTATTTACTCTCAATTGGTTTCCTGCTTTCAGTCTCTTTCTGCCATCTAATCTACTCTCCACACAGTTGTCAAATTAATCTTTCTAAAGGTCTTGGTCAATTCCTAAAACTCATTCATAAGTTTGGTTTTTAATGCTTATCATTATTTCTTCAACTGACCCTTCCCCACTCAGTGCGACTCCCCTTCATGTTCCAGTCAAACTAGACCATTAACTGTTCCCTAAATTTGACATTGCATCTTCCTTTCTCACAAATTTATTCCCCATGTCTAGATTGCACATCTTCCTCAGCCTTTCATAATCTTTACTTTTCTTAACTGCTCAGTTCAGATACAAGAAAATAGTGAAGTTCCTCAATTCTTAGGCTATAACTTATCTACTCATCTCTGTAATTGTTTCTCCAAAGTAAAATGTAAAGCTTTTGAGACCAGGGGCTATTTTATCCTTGCCTTTTATCGCTTCTCTTCTGCCAGTACCTAGCACAATGCCTTTAACAGGCACCATTTTTCTATTTTAATAAGGTCATTGGGTGCGTGTCTTTCTATAGCTCTTTCAACATTGCATTTTTATCAGTTTCTAACTTTGCCAATTAAATGGATGTAAGGTAGCACCTCAAAGTTGTTTTAATTTTCAATTCTCAGATTAGTTGTCTGAATACTTTTTCAGATTATTAATCATATATATGTATACATATACACACATATGTTTCTTTTTAAACTATCCTTCATATGTTTTTGGTTGTTTAGTTATTCATAAATTTGTATCTATTTCTTATGCTGTATTTATTTTCACAATAAACATAAATTGATGTTGTTTTGAAAATCTTCCTGTACTCCTTGATGTTATCATAGATAAAAGAAGGCTGTCAAAAAATGACAATTTTGAATTAGTATTGTCTTAATAGTATAAAGACAATATGATGTAAAAGAGTGCTGGACTTGGAGTTAAGACCTATCATAAAGATTCAGACCAGGTCCAATGATCTTGTGATGAAGAGAACCATCTACACCCAAAAGAGAAGACTGTGGGAACTGAGTGTGGATCACAACATAGTATTTTTACTCTTTTTGTTGTTGTTTGCTTGCATTTTATTTTCTTTCTGATATTTTCTTTTTTGATTTGATTTTTCTTGTGCAAGATAATTGTATAAATCTATATGCATATATTGGATTTAACATATATTTTTACCATGTTTAACATATATTGGATTATTTGTCATCTAAGGAAGAGGATGGGGGAAGGAGGGGAAAATTGGAACACAAGGTTTTGCAGGGGTTAATGTTGAAAAATTCTCTATGCATATGTTTTGAAAATAAAAAGCTTTAATTAAGAAAAAAAAGACCTATCATATAATATAACTGCACCACTGCTCTGAGTCTCAGTTTCCTCATCAATAAAATAGATATAATACCCAGAGCACCTACCTCATAAAAGGCAACATGGTATGATAGAGCCATACTTGTAGAAAAGCTTGATTTCAAATTCATCTTCTGACACTAACTATGAAGTTAGTGACCATGAAGCAGGCAGGACTGTCTATGACTCCAGGTAACCCTCTCAAACTGAAAGATATAGAATCACTGAAGAATCTGTAGAGAAACTTTTTCATAAAAAAAATACCTGTACTTGTGAAATTAGGTGGGGAAAATCTACCTTAGGATTAATTATTATGAGAATTAAACAGAGTAATAATGTGTATAATGCTCTGTGCAGATCTTAAAGTGCTATTTAAATGTCATTAGTGTAATCTTGAGAAAGATACCTATTAAAATCAGAGTGTAAGCTCTTTGAGAGCAAGAAGCACCTAGAATAGTGATTGGTGCAAAAAAGGCTCTTAATAAAATCTCATTGAATTGAATTAAAATTTAGATTTTCATTGGTGATTTCAGATACTAATAAAAAGTTTTTTAAAATCCTAGATTTTGGGGGTTTTTGTTGTTGTTTGTTTTAGGTTTTGCTTTTTGCTTTTATGTTATTATAGAATCAGTGTTCACCAGGGTTCCCCCTCATCCCCATCTATGCATTAGATTAGATATTCCCTAAAAGGCAACAAAGGGGAAATTCATGGGGAAAGACTCCCTCAGGCTGTGCCTCCTCTAGTAATGTTAAAAGTTAATTTTGGTCACTTAGGAGCATCTGGGTATCACTTACATGTAGTTGGTATCCTTCAGACTTGGTAAATGCCAGAAGACTTTGCAAATTCCAGTAACCAACTCAGATGAAGAGAAAGTTTTTCCACATGGAGTTAAAAAGGACTGAGTCTCTAGAAACTAAATATATACTTGCTGCAGATTCTTGTACTGGTAGAAGTAAGGAAACTTCTTTTTGTCAGTTGTTCAATGACCCTATTTGAGTACCTCATTTCATGTTAACATAGAACTTGGACTAATGGGATCCAATTAGCATCATCCTTTAACGTTTTGTGTGTGTGTGTGTGTGTGTGTGTGTGTGTGTGTGTGTGTGTGTGTGTATGTGTGTGTTTACACTTGTGGATATCCCTGGTGCTATAGCAATTGCAGTCTATACCCTGATTCTTAGGTGGTTTTCCTGCTTTCTGCAGTTTATCCAAAAGAAGGCTGTCAATTTATTAACTAGGGAATATATTGTGGTATAACCACTAGGTGGTGCTGCCCTCAAGCCACCAACTTTTGATGTCTTTCCACAGTTTGTTCTGTGATGGTGTTCAGATTCCCAGAGATTTCCCTGCCCGAGAACTTTATGTGCCTACTTGTTGCCTCTAAGATAAAATAGAAACTTGGTTTGGCTTTAGGGCCTCAGAATCTGATACTAGCCTTCCTTTCCAGGTTTATTGTATACTATTGCCCTTCAGGCACTCTGTTCCCACTTTGAATTTGACATCAGTAGTCCCATCTCCATGTCTATGCATAGCCATTTCCTAAACCTAGAATAGGTTTACTCCTTATGTCTGCTTAATTCCTAGTTTCCTTTAAGGCCCAGATCCTGTGCTAGGAATGTGTTTGTCTATGGAAAGGCTTTCCCAACCCCTTTAGTTATCAGGGTCCTCTCCATCTTTAAATTTTCATGTATGTATTTATCTATTTACATGTTCCCTGTCTTCAATAGAATTGAATTCCTTAGGGTCAGTTTTTATATCCCCAGAGTCTAAACCTATCAAGTATAATGCAGGGTAGATACTTAACTGATAATTGTGGGGTTGGATTGATCACTGTTTAGCAGGACTTTGACTTCTTATCCCTATTTTCCCTTTTCTAGTTTATCTTTTTTCTCTCTGAAGTAAACCTTTCTCAGAGAGATACATTTATTTATTAAGCCATAATTTTAAAATAATTTATTTCTGTTCTTTCCCCCAGTCTCCAACCCCAGGAATTTCACAACTAATCCTCTCCATCTTTTCTGAGTGACTGGTTAAAGGCACTTTCCTAGGCATTTAGCCAAAACACTAATCCCAGTAGTGAACACCTCAGGGCACTTCTTTCCTTATTTACAAATAAAAGATCATATTATTCCTATCTCTTAATGATCCTTCATATGCAGCCCCATTATAGTTTTATATGAGATTAGGTTGCTTTAAATATATGTACTTCATGTTTAATACTTACTAGCTGTGTGACCCTGGGCAAGTCACTTCAACTGCCTTGCCAAAAAAAAAAAAAAATCACCTAAATATATATACCTCAATATGGTAATATTTAATATTAATTGTTAATATAATTATATTATGGTATATAATAATATTATTAATAATAAATATATTCCTCAATATGGTAATATTTAATACTAAAGAAATTTAAGCAATTTAAAACTTTTCTAACAAATTTTTTTCTTGCCTTTTGAGTAAATTACAGGCTCTGTGAATCAACAGAGGAGGCAATTGCAAATATAGTATGATTTGAGAGACCCCAAAAGTGGTATTGTGTCCAAAATCCCCCTTTTGATTCATTCCCCTATACCTTCCGCCTTTTAAAATTCAAGTACTCTTGAAACTTTGTGTGAATTAGTTTATTAAAAGATTTCCTCCCAGATAAGTGGAGTCTTTGAAGTGGAAAGTAAAGAAAAAGGAAATGAAAGGCACTATAAGATAGCCTTCATCTACTTCACAATTTTACTAGAACCCAGCTATGACTAAGATGTAGGTAGACAGAATACAAAAATGTATGTATTGATGAGATCCTGAGTAAGTAGGAGGGGTTGGCAAAGAAAGGCTAAAGTACTGAAAGAATCACTCCCAGAGGCAAGCAGGGAAGGGCCCTACCTTGCTGTGTCTAGCTAGAAATCCAAGTTATATCAAACCCCTGAGGTTAAATTTCCCCTATAAATCTGTCCATAGCTCACACCATCTTTGCTGAAAACCTTTTGAAGTTATAGTCCACCAGGGAACACTTCCTCAAGGTGTCTTCCCTTCACCATGTCATATGATGGCTCTCCTCTCATCCCCCCAACCGTTCCTCATCATGTCTTTCTACTTACAGCTAACTTTTTTAGGGTGATAAATCCCTTTAGGATTTAGCCTGCCATCTAAGAACATACTCTATCCTCATGGGGTGTTTCCTTTCTCCAGGTTAATTGTGAGTTCCATCAGGGAATTTGTCCTTTCCATCATTAATTATCAAAACCCTTTTCCTTGCTAACTATATGCTCTCCCAACTCTAATTCATATTTACCATTCCTAGTGTCTATTGTATCTCTTCTTTTTATCTGTAACAAAATTCTCCTAAACTATGCCAATAAGAAAGGCCATTGTGAATTCTTCACATGACTGAACCGTAACATTTGCTGCCTGAACATCAGTCTCATCATTTGGAAATAGAAATTGCTCACCTAAGTTACATCATGTATTATGTATGTATGTACACATGTAGGATATATGTATATACAAAAACATGTATATAATATAAATATATATACACAAGATATATATATATACAGTAAAAAATGGTCTTTCTAGAATGCTCTTCTATTGATTTTTATAGTTATATTGTCACTGAAAAAATATAATATTTAACTCTCAAGATATATACTGTAATGATTACAAAAGAAGCAGAAAGTATGTGTTATTTACTACTTAAGGGGTAGTAGGAGAGCACTAACAACAATCTGGAACAAAACTACAGAAGTAAAATGACTGAGCCTTTTCCCAGAGTCTTAATAAACATTTGCACTTCTTTTTTAGCAATTTAGAAATAACTTGAGTTTAGCGTCTAGTTAGCAAGAATAATTGCATGATAAGATATAAAAATCTTTAAGGTGTGACTTCCCATTGTGACAGTGGAATGGCCTTGGTGGCATTAGTAGCTGTAAATAGAAGGGATAAAAGATTGAAGGAAAGCCCATGTAATGAGCTTCCCCTCTCATCTCCTGATTCATTTTCAGTTTCTAGCTCCATACCAGTGAGTCTAGAGGAAATGTATACTAAGTAAGAAGCCGTGGAGTACCACTAAGGTATTCCAAAGGCACTCTTTCATCTCAGATATTTCACTAACAACACTAAAAGATCTTTGGTTTATAAAACTTTGCTGTACATCTCCTATTTATCATCTTGGACTAAGTCATAGGAAGCCACCATCAGGTTTATGAGTTTTAGGGGGCACCACTGTGCCTTCCATACTTCCAGCTGGGAAAAGGAAAAGGAATAGATGTTCTTCTGATTTTATTCCAATAACATAATACAGGTCAAACACTGGGTTGCTTATTGTTGGTTTTTTCCTAGCTAAAGTATAAGAGTGCAAACAGAAATTATAGGAGGAAGAAGAACAAAAGAGCTAGCCAACAGAGTCCACTAGAAATGGATTCATCATTTTTGACTAAAAGCCTTTCTTCTTAGAAACTGGAAAGCAAGCAGTTAACACTCCCTTGTGGCTTGGGGTTTTAGAGGAAAAGAATGATTGTGAGCAATCCTGCCAAAATCAGGACCATTCATCATCTGAGCCACACATAGTAGAAATCAATTAAGCTTCATAGTTTCTCTGAAAGAAGAGAGATGGCAGCAGGAATAACAAGCCTAGGCATCAGGATGTCCCCATATTTTACAAGATGGAAAATATGTCCATATACTCTCCTCCCCCTAGCATCTCTTTCCCTGAACTCTCTGTTAATAATGTAGAAGATTTCATATACAGTTCTTTTAGTAGGCCCTATTATAAAACTTCCAATTCTGGTAGATTATAAGAGGGCTATACTCCAAGGGTTACAACTAGTTAGAACAAGAAGCTACCAAATGACATGCTTTTACAACCACACCCTCTGGTAACCACTCCACAGATGGGCTCAGCCACATCTTGGTCCTACTTCCTTTCCATATTCCTAGGTTACTGTGGGCTTCTTGTGCCCAGGTTATCTGCATTATCACCATCCCTCCCCCCCCAACCTGCTCGACTGAATTTGTCTATAAAACTTGTTTTAAGGTCATTTTATATGCTGCTTGCTATATCACAATTGTGATTATAGTGCTAACTGGTAGCTCACACTTCACTTGGGATAATGAGAGAACATTAATGAATCAATGAATGAGTGGATGAATGGAGCATTTACTATGTGCTTACTATATGCAAAGTACTATGCTTAAGTAAACTGAAGAAATACAAACAGAAAAGAAAGACAGTCCTTGTTCTCAAGGAACTCACATTCTAATGTTGGAGACAATATCTGTGGAATATTTCAGCTGCAAATCAGATAGAAAAGTCCCATGGTGCTTTGGATTCTGTGACTAAGATGATAATACCCCTTCCTTTAACTATTTCCACTTATAAAATCCTATCAGTTTCTGATGTTGAAACATTTGATAGTGCTAAGAATTTTGATAGCAAAAATTATCTTTCCAGCATCTTAGTATTTATGACAACACCTTCACAGGCAGTTACCAGGTTGCATATACATTCCTTCCACAATATAGCCGAGGACATTGAGTTAGAAACACTGCTTTTTATTTCCCAAGGCTTTTCGCCTCAGGATCCCGGGCTGTATGCATCTTAAACTGAAGGGAAATGGTGGTCAAGATGGTGGTGGTTAGACTTGCCTGAAACATGTTGCCTCCTGCCTCTCTCTGAGGATTCTTTGCTGCTTTTCAAGTAGGCTGGTTTTTTTACTCCATTTATGGCAGTTGGTTGACAGTTGAGGGGAATGGCAGGCTGTGAAGATTGGGATTGAAACAGGACTAATGGTTTGAGGGTTGTTTCTATGACTAACTGTTGGTAGCAGTTGGTCAGCATTTGTTGCTAGCATCATAATAAATGTAAGCTCCCTCTTTACTGTAATTTCTCCCCTCAATTATGGCTATGGGGACTCGGCTGACAGTGGGTCTGGTGGTTTCAGGATCTCAAGAATATTGTGCTAATCTCTAACAGGATATCAAGAGAGATAATGGTCATGGTGGTGGTGATTAAACTTTAACAGATTATGGTATATGAAACTATTGTGCCATGAGAAATGACAAAAGGAAGGGGCAAAACCTAGATGAAGGAGAAAAAGCAGGAAGTTTGTGCTCTCCCCATTTTTCCTTGAAATAACTCTAAATGAAACTTCAAAATGAATTCTAGAATTATAGAACCCACAAAAGGGCAAGATAAAACAATTTTCTAGCCCAAGATAATTTAGAAGGACTGACGGAAAGGTCTCTCCCTTGAGTAAAAGGAACATGCAGCCCAACTCAAGTAGTGTCTATGCAATCCAGTGGGAGGCCCCAGCACCGACCAACAACTTTAGCCCCACAGTCTCAACTTAGCAGGCCCCTGGTACAGTAGACCAGCTGTGAGGCCACCAGCCCCAAGGCCTCATCTCAAGAAATGACCTGATCCCTGGTACAAGAAACTTGGGACAGTGCTTTCTGTGCTCCAGGAGCAGAATTCAATTAAAATAGTCACAAAATGAGCAAAACAAAACAAAAAGAAGCCCTGACCATAGAGCTTCTTTGGCAACATGAAATATCAAAACAGAAGCTCAGAAGAGGACAAAAGTGTCAAAACTGCCAGAATGTGAAACATCAAAGAGTAATATGAAGTAGTCTTAAGCCTAAAAAATCCTCCTGGAAAAGCTCAAAAAAGGATTTTAAAAATCAGAAAAGAATGGGGCAGCTAGGTGGTGCAGTGGATGGAGCACCAGCCCTGAAGTCAGGACGACCTGAGTTCAAATCTGGTCTCAGACACTTCCTAGCTGTGTGATCCTGGGCAAGTCACTTAACCCCAATTGCCTCAGCAAAAAGAAAAAAAAAAAATCAGATAAAAGTAGAAAAAAATCTTCATGATTCTTTTACATGATTCTAGAAGATTTCTAGAAGAAAATACTTTATTGGAAAAACAACTGATTTAGAAAATATATTCAGGAGAGATAATTTAAGAATTATTGTACCACCTGAAACTCATGATCAAAAAAAGAGCTTGGACAACATCTTTTTAAGAAATTATCAAGGAAAACTGTCCTGATATCCTAGAACCAGAGGATAAAAGACTAATAGAAAGAATCCACCAATTACTTCCTGAAAGAAATTTCAAAATGAAAACATTAAGAAATATTTTAGCTAAATTCCAGAAATCTCAGGTCAAGGAAAAAAATACTTGTAAGAATTCAAGAAAGAACCAGTTCAAATATTGAGGAGTCACAGTCAGGATTACACAGGATTTAGTAGTTTCCTACATTAAAGAATTGAAAGATTTGAAATATGATATTCATTCTGGAAGGCAAAGGAACTTGGATTACAATCAAAAATCACTTACCTAACAGCATAATTTTTAAAAAGTATTTTTTCCCTAATTATATGTGAAAATGATTTTTAACATTAGTTTTTGAAACAAAATCTCTCCTTTTCTTCATCCCTGTGCCCCTCATTGAGAAGACAAACAGTTCAATATAAGTTATACATTTGTAGTAATGCAAAATATATTTCCCTATCAGTCATGTTTTGGAAAAAAAAAAACAGACAAAAAACCCTCAAGGAAAATAAAAGTTAAAAAAGTATGTTTCAATCTGTGTTCAGACACTATTAGTTCTTTTTCTGGGTATGAATAACAGTTTTCATCCTAAGTCTTCCTAGTTGTCCTAGATCATTATATTGCTGAAAATAGCAAAGTCATTCACAGCTGATCATCTTAAAATATTGCTATTACTTTGTGCAGTGTACATGTCACTTTGTATCAGCTTCTCTGTTTCCAAGTTTTTCTGAGACCATCCCACTCACTACTTCTTTTCTTTTTTTCTTTTTTTTTTTAATTAAAGCTTTTTATTTGTATAACATATGTATGGGTAGTTCCCCAGCATTGATCTTTACAAAGCTTTCCCTTACAAATTTTACCCCCAGTCCCTTCCCCTCCCCTAGATGGCAGGAAGTCCACTACATGTTAATAATGTTGAAATACTTGACAAGTTGTGCAAGAAAAATCCTATCTACAAGGAAAAAAAAGAAAATCAGAGAAAGGAAACACAATGCAAGCAAACCTCAATAGAGAGCATGAAAATGTTATGTTGTGGTCCATATTTCATATCTCTCTCTCTGGGTGTATATGGCTTTCTTCACTGAACAATTGGAACTGGTTTGAGACAATTCTTTGTTGCAGAGAGCCATGTCCATCAGAATTGATCATCATGTAATGTTGTTGCCGTGTATAATGATCTCCTGGTTCTGCTCACTTCACTCGGCATCAGTTCATGCAAGTCTCTCCAGGCCTCTCTGAAATCATCCTGCTGGTCATTTCTTACAGAGCAATAATATTCCATAACATTCATATACCATAATTTATTCATCCACTCTCCAATTGATGGGCATCCTTTCAATTTCCAGTTTCTTGCCACTACAAAAAGGGCTGCCACAAACATTTTTGCACATGTGGGTCCCTTTCCCTCCTTTAAGATCTCTTTGGGATATAGGCCCAATAGAAACACTGCTGGGTCAAAGGATATGCACAGTTTGATAACTTTTTGCTGCTCACTACTTCTATTGGTACAATAATATACTATCATAATCACATGCTACAGTTGGTTAAGCAGTTCCCCAATTAGTGGGTATCTCCCTAATTTCCAGTTCTTTGCCACCAGAAAAGAACTATAATAAGAGCTACAAATATTTTTAAACATTCCTTCTTATTTTTTATCTCTTGGGATAGCAATGGTATTGCTAGGTCAAAGGGTATGCATGGTTTTATAGCCCTTTGGGCATAGTTCCAAATTGCTTTACAGAATGGTTGTTGGGTCACAACTCTCCTACCAGTGCATTAATGTCTTGTTTTCCCCATATCTCCCTCCACCACCTTCATTTTCCTTTTCTATCCTATTAGCCGATCTAGTAGGTATGAGGATAGTACCTCAGAATTGTTTCAATTTGCATTTCTCCATTCAGTAATGATTACAGCATTTTTCATATGACTATGGATAACTTTTATTACTTTATATCTTTTGATAATTTATCAATTGAGGAATGACTTTATTTTTTTGTAAATTTGATTTAGTTCTCTATATGTTTGAGAAATGAGGTCTTTATCAGAGAAACTTGCTTCAAAATTTTTTTTTCAACTGCAATTGCTGTTTCCCCCCATTCTATTTCACCCATTTATTCTATTTCCTTTCTCTCCTTTTACCCTGTCCCTCCTCAAAAGTGTTTTATTCTGACTACCACCTCCTCCAATCTGCCTTTACTTCTATCACTATCCCCTTCTTTTATTCCCTTCTTACTTTACTGTCGAGTAAAATAGATTTCTAACCCCAATTGAGTGTTATTCTCTTTTTGAGCCATTCCCTTTCATCTTTCCCATCTTCCCCTCCACTATAAAAGGCTTTTCTTGCCTCTTTTATGTGATAAATAACTTGCCCCATTCTACTTTTTCTCCCAGTACATTCCTCTTACTCTTTTACTTTTCTTTGTTTTTTTTTTTTAGATATCATCCCTTCATATTCAACTCACACTTGTGCCCTCTGTCTATCATTCTCTTCTGTGTGTGTGTGTGTGTGTGTGTGTGTTCTCTTTCTAACTGCCCCAATAACGAGAAAGTTCTTATGAGTTGCAAGTATCATGTCACCATTTAGGAATGTAAACAGTTTAACCTTATTAAGTCCTTATGATTCCCCTTTCCTGTTTACCTTTTTATGCTTTATATTTGAAAGTCAAATTGTCTATTCAGCTCTGCTCTTTTCATCAGAAATACTTAAAAGTCCTCTATTTCATTAAATATTTATTTTTTTCTCCTGAAGGAGTATACTCAGTTTTGTTGGGTAGGTGATTGTTGATTGTAATCTGTTATGAGAGCAACCTGCTAGTGGCTGCTGGGGATCTAATTCTGACTAGCAGAACAGATCCCTTCATGTGAAAGAGGATGATAACAGAAGAAGACAAAGGCAGTTGCATTCTCTGACTTATCTTGACCTCTCTTCTCTTCTCTTCCTCCCACCCCGCCTCCAATTTATTTCATTCCCAATCCACAAGCAACATCTGAGTCAGTAAAGGCTGATTTTCAGTTCCTTCAGGAGTATTATGATTCACAGCTGTGGGGGCTTTTGGAGAACAGACTTGCCCCTTCATACTTAGGCATGGTCCTTAACAGTAATCCAAGCTCCTTTGCCTTCCAGAATATCATATTCTAAGTTTTCCAGTCCTTTAATACAGAAGCTGCTATATTTTGTCTTATCCCGACTATGGCTCCATGATACTTGTATTGTTTCTATCTAGCTTCTTACAGTATTCTCTTCTTGACCTAAGAGCTCTGGAATTTGGCTATAATATTTCTGGGAGTTTTCATTTTGGGATCTCTTTCAGGAGGTGATTGGTAGATTCTTTCTATTTCTATTTTACCCTCTAGTTCTAGACTATCCAAATAGTTTTCCTTGATGATTTTTTAAAAGATGATGTTGAAGTTCTTTTGTTGATAATGGTTTTCACAGGCAGCTGGGTGGCACAGTGATTAGGGCACCAGCCCTGAAGTCAAGAGGACCCAAGTTCAAATCTGGTCTCAGACACTTAACATTCCCTAGCTGTGTGATCCTGGGCAAGTCACTTAACCCTAATTGCCTCAGCAAAAAGCAAAAAAAAAAAAAAAAAGATAATGATTTTCAGATAGTATAATAAATTTTAAATTATCTCTCTTCTAGGTCAGTTATTTTTCCTCCAATGAGATATTTCACATTATGTTTTTTAAATTATTTTGATTTATTGTTTTTAATTTCTTGTTTCTTGATTTATCATAAAGTTATTAGCTTCCATTTATACAATTCTAATTATTAAGGAAGTATTTATTTAAGTGAGCTTTTGTACTTCCTTTTCCATTTGGTCAATTCTGCTTTTCAGTGCATTCTTCTCATTCTTTTTTTGTACCTCTTTTACCATTTGGCTTACTCTGTATTTTAAGGTGTTATTTTATTCACTTTTTGTGTTTGTCTTCTTTACTAAGCTATTGACTTTTTTTTCATGATTTTCTTGCACCACTCTCATTTCTCAGTTTTTCCTTTACCTTTCTTAACTTGATTTTCAAAATCTTTTCTGAGCCCTTTTATAGCCTGAACCCAATTCATATTTTTCTTGTAGGTTTTAGATGTAGGAGCTTTGATTTTGTCATCTTATTCTGAATATGTGTTTTAATCTTCCTTGTCACCATAATAACTTTCAATGGTCAGAATTTTTTTTTTCTTTCTGTTGAATGTTCATTTTTCTAGTCTACTTCTTGACTTGTAATTCTTTGTTAAAGTGTGGCTTTGCTTCCAGGATGTCCCAAGTTCAGGGTTTTTATGTGGCTGTTTTCAGAGATCCTTCTGAAGACCTGTAAGTTTTCGGTTCTTTCAAGGTGTTTACTACTCTCCTGGCCCATATTCTGCTCTGTGAGGGAGCACTCTTTTTTGCACTGGAACTGTGAGGAGGTTCCCACTCCACTGTAGTCACAAGCTTTGGTGTGTTAATGCTCTTCCTTACCCTTGAATTGCTACCTAGGCCTATGACCCACATCTAAATATGGGCAAAGCAATAGAGTCCTTCCCCCAGTGGCAGCAATGAGGTCCTTCTGATAAGTTGTTTGATCCCTCTTATTTTCTATGGACTGAGAACTCCAGAAGCAGCTGCGCTTCTATACAGATTTAATAGCTCCCAAAGCCTGCTCCTGGTTTGTTGAGGAGTTTGTCCTGGTGCAACCCATCCTGGACTTGTGCTCCACTCTCATTCTGGTGCAATAGACCTTTCCTGACATTTTTTTTAAGTTGTCTTTGATTAGAAAATTATTTTATCCTGGCCTTTTGTGGGTTCTGCCATTCCAGAAGTTGTTTTATGGCATTTTTAAAGGTGTTCAGAAGGGTTTTAGGGAGAGCTCAGGCAAGTGGCTGCCTTTTTCTCTGCCATATTGGCTCCACCATCATGAATAATCTTTCAGGGAAAAAATGAATATTTAATGAAATAGTGTACTTTCTAACATTCTTTATTTTCACTAGAGCGGAATAGAAAATCTGATTTTCAAATATGACATTCAAGAGAACCATAAAAAAGTAAATAGGAAAGAAAAAACAGAAGTTTTTCAATAAGGTTAAACTGTTCTCCTGCATGGGTAGATGATAGTTGTAACTCTTAAAAACTATCTCTTTTAGGATAGTTAGAAAGAGTATACATAGAGAGTATGGGTATAAGTTGTTGATGAGTTGTTGATGATGGTATTAAAAAATAAGGGGTGGAAAAGAGGATGCACTGAGAGAAGATGAAAGAAAGAGGCAGAATAGATATATCACATGAAGAGGAACAAAAAAAATTTTACAATGAAGTGAAAGAAGAGAAAGGTCTTCACAAGAGGCAGAA
The DNA here is from genome assembly GCA_023553655.1 of Myrmecobius fasciatus. Lineage (NCBI taxonomy): Eukaryota > Metazoa > Chordata > Mammalia > Dasyuromorphia > Myrmecobiidae > Myrmecobius > Myrmecobius fasciatus. The sequence goes on from JAJPUD010000030.1 coordinate 1,062,062, forward strand.
AAGAAGATAGCATATCCCAGTCATGGGGGGAGGGAGGACAACCTGTACAAAGGCATGTAAAAGAGAAAATTTTATACATGAGGAACAGCACACACACACAAAAAAATGGCATGCCAGCTTATTCATCTTTGTTTCCCAGCGTGTAAGGACTTATATAGAGTAAGTATTTAATGAAGTATTTGAACACTGGAATGAAATAGAACAGGGAAAAAAAATAGAAAAAACAGGAACTTCCAAAGAGGATTTCTCATGTTTTGCCAGTAAAATTGTTAGTGATGTTTTTCTTCTATTAGTAACAGTAATACCACATTAGTAATGAGTTTGAAGTAAATCCAGATGGAATGAGGAAATAATGGCCAACATTCCTGTCTAATTAGCATGAACAATACTTCCTTTTATAAGAGAAAAAGGGAAACTTAAACTAGTTTGGCTTGTTTTGAGGAATATGGTTGCTTCTCAGTAAATAAGAAAGTAAACCTAAAAGACTTAGTTATTTTTTAGATTTGTAAATCACTGAGCTATGGAGAAAATTTTCCAAATGGAAAGTGGAGTTGTCCCTTCAGAGTTATAAGATATTTAATATAAAAAATAAGATAATTTTTTAAAGTCCTGGGAGGAAAAAAAAACAAGAAAATTAAGTTCTGGGAGGTCTGGGAAATAAAAAGACATATTCAAGTAAGAGACTATGAAAGGGAATTGTGTACAGAGGCCAAGAAGGTGAGAATAAGAGACAAAGGAAAAACCTGAATCCTATTAATAATTTTTCAAAATGTAGGTATTTTAAGAATGGAAAAAGTGAATTGACAGGGAAATATAAATAAAGAAAACTTTCATAAGTCTATATCTAATCATTCCAGAAGGGAAAATTTGGTTTTGTAAATTGTTATAAGCTGTATGGTAACAACATTATTGGAATAATAAAGCATAATTCAAGATCAAGGAGGACAGTAGTTATGAAATTATTAAAAGGACTATTTTATAATGCATTACTTCAAAATCTCAGTGATCCTTGCCAATTCATGAGATGGTACATCATGGAAAGTGGAAAGTACCTAGTGGAAAGTACCCAGAGAACTGAGTTCTAATTCCACTTTTACAATTGTCTTATGACTTTGGGCAAACCACCATATTTTTCCTGGCTTCATTTTCATGTCTATCTTATATGAGGGTATTGGACTAGATGACAATAATTCAAATTATACAGCACTTTAAATCTTATAAGGTACTTTATGCACAACCTCAGAAGGTAGGCTCATGCAAGGTATATCATACAAGGTAGGTCATTTTTATAAATAAGAAAAACCCATCTAAGAAAGGTAAAGTGAAACCTATCTTTATATAGCTAATACATGCCTAAAATGAAGCCCCCAAATGCCCACATGCAGCATTTACTAGTATTTCTGTTCAACCTTCAAGATTCCTAGCATATTCAGCAGTTGTTGGAATAACTCAGGTTGTAGATGGCTCAGAAGGCAGTAAGGTGTCTTTCTAGACTTCTTGATTCTTGAGGACCAGTTTAAGAAAGCATATATATTAGTAAAAGAAATTATATTCATGAGTATCAGTGTCCCAGTTTTCCCACATCCCCTCCAACATTTGTCATTATCATTTCCTATCATTTTAGCCAATCTGACAGGTGTGTAGTGGTACCTCAGAGTTGTCTTAATTTGCATTTCTCTGATCAATAGTGATTTGGAGCACCTTTTCTTAATGACTAGAAATAATTTTAATTTCATCATCTGAAAACTGTCTGTTCGTATCCTTTGACCATTTATCAATTGAAGAATGGCTTGAGTTCTTATAAATATGAGACAATTCTCTATATATTTTAGAAATGAGACCTTTATCAGAACCCTTAAATGTAAAGATGATTTCCCAATTTATTGCTTCCCTCCTAATTTTGTCTTCATTAGTTTTGTTTGTACAAAACCTTTTTAACTTAATATAGTCAAAATTATCTATCTAGTGTTCAATTAATAGTTCCAGTTCTTCTTTAGACATAAATTTATTCCATCTCCACAGGTCTGAGAGGTAAACTGTACTATGTTCCTCTAATTTGCTTATAATATCACTCTTTATATCCAAATCATGAATCCATTTAGATCTTATCTTGGTATGTGCTGTTAGGTGTGGGTCAAGCCCTAATTTCTTCCACACTAGTTTCCAATTTTCCCAGCAGTTTTTGTTGAATGAGAGTACCCGTATTTTCTTTACTTCCTTATAAAATGTTTTGTTCTCTGCTGCCTACCTTATTTATTGTATTCCTTTTCCTCCCTTTCATCCCCACTTTCACTCTCAACGCAGACTATAGTTAAGAAAGGATATATTTATATTTTTATTTATACATATGTAGATATATACATACACATATATAGACACATACATATCTCCAATTCATCCCTCACCACCACCACCACCAAGCATGTGTTGTGTGTTTATATAGCTCTACACACACACACACACACACATACACACATACACACACACTCACACACACATATTCCCCAGATGCATACGTCTTTCCTATCCCTGCTGACTCTAATTAAATTCTGCTCCATAACTTGGTTTATTATTACTTAACCTTCTCCCCCACTCCCCGAGGTAGACAAGGGAGGCCTTTGTCTTTTTCCCTCACCCTTTGCTTGCCCATCCACCTATCCCTTCCCTCTTATTTCTTTATAAATTTTGGAGGGTGCTATACTCTTCATGGTATATATGTAGTATTGTTTACTGAACCTATTCCTGATATGAGTAGGTTTTCAAAACTACAAGCCCTTCTTCCCATTCTAATGTCTCTGTCTATTCTTCCTCTGCACCTCAGTTGGATAACATCATTACTATTTTTATCTTTACTCTGCCAATCTTTTTTTTTGAGCTTACCCTATTGTTGATATAAATCTTAAACATAAAGTATACAATTCCCATGTTAAAAAAAAAACCAAAAACATAGTTTGTCCATGTTTAAAAAATGTGTCCATGTTGAGTTCCTTAAAACTGCTCTTTGATATTAGCTCTTATATGTTAAGTTTTCTGTTAAATTAGGGTTTGGTTGATAAAAAGTCCTGAAAAATTGCAAGTTCACTGAATGTCCATTTTTTTCTCATTGAAAATTATAGGTAATTTTGCTGGATATGATATTTTTGGTTGTAGGCCTAGTTCTTTTGCTTGTCTGTAGATATGATTCCAAGACCTGCAGTCTTTTATTGTAGCTGCTACTAGGTCTGTACAATTCTAATTGTAGCTCCAATGTATTTGAATTGCTTTTTTCTTGTTCCTTACAAAATTTTTTCTTTGATCTGGGGGTTTCAAAATTTGGCAATAATATTCCTTGGTGTTTTCCACAAAAGATTTCTCTAAGGTGCTGATAGGTAGATTTATTCTATTTCTACTTTCCCCTCATGTTCTATCATTCCAGGATGATTTTCTAGGATTATTTCCTGTATTATTGTGTCAAGGTTCTCTTTTTGATCAGAAGTTTCTGGCAATCCAATATTTTTATATTTTCTCTTCTTGATCTATTCTCCAAATTTGTTGTTTTTCTTATGAGATGTTTTACATTCTGTTCTATTTTCTCATTCTTTATAATCTCTTTTGTTATTTCTTGGTCTCTTATAGCTTCACTGTCTGATTCTAATTTTCAGAGTAATTTTCATCTTTGAAACTGTGCCTCTTTTCCTAATTGGTTAACTTTTTTTCATTATCTTGTTTTTCTTGGATTGTTTTAATTTTTTTTCTTTTGTTTTTCCTCAATGTCTCTCATTTACTTGATTTTCAAGTTCTTTTATAAGTTCTCTCTGGGCAGGGAGCCATTTCATGTTACTCTTAGAAGCTTTTTGTTTTGTTTTTTTTTACAAAGTGTCCTCTGAAGATGAATCCCAGTCTTCCCTGATCCCATAAATACGTTTCAATGGTGGGATTCTTTTTTCTTTGCCAGTTCATTTTTTAAAATAAAAGATATTAGTGTAAGCACCTCTAATCGTGGGATGAGAGAGATAATGCCTCAAGCTTCCTTTCAGCCCTCCACTCTGACCAGGAACCCCAAACCAAGAGCTCCACCCTCCTGTAAGTGCCCACAGCCAGCAATTTCCCTGCCCCGATGCTTCTGCACTCACTTGGTGCTGATTCCTTCTCACCAGAGCGGCGTCTCAGTAGCCCAGCTGGGCCTAGGGTTCCCAATCAGCAGAGGCTCACTTCCTCTTCCTGGAATCAAATCCCCACTGGACAAACAGTCCAGGTAGTGAAAGTGTCTGTGGTTCCTGCTGAGGTTCCAGCCATACCCAGCTAGCCCAAGAAATCCCCATTTGATGTTTCTTTGGCGCTAGTCTGGAGGTGTTTGCACTTCAGGCGGGTTAATCTCAGCCTGGGTTCTTTCTTCAGATTTTGTCCAATTCTATCTGGAGGACCGCAGTTCTGTGCCCAGTCTTCTTGGTTTTTCACTAGTCTATGTTCACCTTGAGGCACAAATTTGTTCTATTTGCTGGAGAAATCGGGAGAGCTTGAAATTTACCAACCTACTCCACCATCTTCCCAGAATCCTCTCTCCAGTCATATTTTTGTCCCACCCCTACAGTCTATCACCTTTTCTTTATACCTGCCAAGACCCTTTCTTTGATGTATATTTATGCTTTATACTTCCTTTTCTGTGTGTCACTAGCTTTATTGAGGTATCCAGTCTGACCATCTTCATTAATAGTTATATACATCAGTGTTAATAAACTGATTTTGCTCAAAGAATGTACCTTCTTTACTTTTATAGCAATTTACTTGCCTCAGTTTCAGCAACCCAGATGCATGCCTAGTACCCTCTGCTAGATTAGGGCATTGGGAGGAAGGACTTGATACCATATCATGAACCCCTACCCCAAACTATACTGGAGGAAGATGGATAGCATCCCAGGGGAGGTGACCCAGACCTAGACTTGGCCTGATGCCCTCTTCTATCCAGGTGACCTAGAGGAATCAGTCTACTCTTCCTGCCTCTGCAGCTACAATAGAACAACAACAGGCTGGGAGGAACCTAGTCCCATCCCAGTACCAACAGGAATAATCAATTAGCCCCTTCATCCTTGACCCTTGACTAGCAACACTATCTCTTGGAGACCATGAACTCATCCGCCATCCACTACTACCACTACAGTAACAAGTTTCTACCACTAGTTTCTCTCCCTATCCTTGTTTTAATTATTATTGTTGTTATTCATCTTTTGTTTTTAAAAAGGCCCAAGGACATCAAAGAATTTTATCTTGACTTGTGGGTGAATTGAATTCAAGTGAGATAAAGAGCTGTAAAAGCTGTCAGCTTCACTCTTTTTTCCAGTTATTGACATTTAGTGGCAAGGCAAAATATCAGAAAGACTGGTGCTGGCTCGGGGTGCTGTGAATAACTTTGATGTCTTCAATGTTTGACCAAATTCTGAGTGCTCCACATTGACTCCTTCAGCCACCTTCATGGCCATTGAAACAAATTGTTATTTTCTCATTTCCCTGGAGGAAGTTTTCATATGCTTGGGGTAGACAATCCCCATAACTGACAGAAATTTGAAGCCTGCTAGTTACCCTTAATCTGGTTTAGCCCATCATCTGCCAGGACAGTTTTATCAGAAACAATTTTTACATAGTTAATGCTATTTGAAAAGGATATATATATATTTATCAACCTTGAAAATAAGAAAATATGAAAATGTTTTGTAATAAAGCAAGATTGAAAGCTATAACCAAAATGATAGAGTAACAGTACAGCAAACTCCTCACTCTTTTCCCCAAAACTCTTCAAACAGATCCAGAAAATACACCAGAGCAAATCTTGATGGGGAAATCCAAGAGAAAAAATCATAGTCATTTTTCTAGTTCTACCTGACACAGTTAGTCAGAGACCCATGGATCCTGGGAGTAGGAGTCTGATATGAATGCCATAGAATACCCTAGCACAGGGAGGTAAGATGAGATCTCATCCCCAAAGGACCACAGGATATGGGAGCATATCTCTTGGAAGTTTTATCTGCTATCAAGATCCATAGTCATCCAGTGTAAGGGGTGACATTCTAGGGTAAGGAGTAGACTCAGGTAGTAGCCTGTGTACCAAAAGAAAAGGAGGTTCAAAAGCAAACAGCTGCAGTGTGATGTGGACTTACTTCTAAAGTAGGGTGGTATTTCTTTTTCAGATTCATTCTAATTGATTTTTACTGAGCAACAATTAGGACAGGAATTTTAGACCAAAGGAAAGCCTACAGTTCTATCATGCTGACCAGCAGAGCTTCACAGACTTCACAGACTATGTCTTCATAGACATAGAAACTGTCTATTGTTGCTCAAAACCAAACCCAGTGAAGAACTTGTAGAACTCAGACCAAGAAAGCAGCAATCAGCCCTGAGTCAGACCCTTTGGGAACATGAAAGTTTTTGAGTCCCCAATCTGAGCTATCCCTGAGAATCTGGAATAAAATAACACTCAAAAACACTGTAGCAAGAAAGCAGCAGAAGACAAACCCAGACCTTCAATTCTGAAATTTAAAAAAAAAAAAAAGACTGAATGAGCAAAAAAAAAAAAAAATCACCATTAAAAAGTTATTTTAACAACAAATCCAGAAAAAGAGAATAACTAAAATATTTAGTAGCAAAGTCTCAAAGAAAAATACATCTTGGGCACAAATATAACTTGAATTCTTAGAAGAGATTAGGTAAGAGGGTTTTTTCCTTTTTTAAATATAATTTTAAATAAATGAGAGCCCTAGAGAAAAGATTGGTGAGGGGGGTATACCACTGCAGTACTCATTTGAAATTTACTAAGGATACAAGCTTGAGATTCTCAAACAGTAGCTTCTACATTAGCAGTCTTGTGTAATGTGTGCAATATACAGACTTTAAATGGACAGTCCAATTATTTATTCTCAAAATTCAAAGGGCAATGAAAAAATTATTGGTGATAATGAAGCTCCAGAAATTTACCAACAACTTATATGAAGAAAATGAAGTGAAGGGCATTATCAAGAATTTGTTTTGACTGGAAAAGGAAGTACACAGATTACATATACAGAGTGAGAAACAGTAAATGAAGAATATTACACTTGTCCTCTTGAAATGTTAAAAGAAGAAAAGGGGAGTTTACAGCAATGTCACTCCTGAATTTTTGCCTCCTAGGTAAGGAAGGGGCAACTTCTAAGTAACATGATCCCAAGAAATCTCCCTTTTTCTGGCTAGAAGGAATCTACTTTCTGAGATTGTGGTAACCAGTAAATCCTTCCTCTTCTAAGTAAAAGATAAGTGTTTTGGAATGATATTCCAGAGAAAAAAGAATTTCCTGAGAAACATGCCCTCTCAGGAAGACAATTATACTACCCACTTGCCTCACTCCCCTAAACTGGAGTAATAGCAAGGGAATGCAGCCATAACATAGGGGAGCAAGGTTCAAAACTAGCCCTTACACACACACACAACACACACACACACTCTCTCTCTAAATATATATATATATATATATATATATATATTGTAATGAGTTATTAAAACAACGCAGATCCTTTGGAAAAATAGGTTGCTTATTTAGCAACCCAAAGTAGGTTTCCTTTCTGAGGAGAGCCCATACATACCACAGGATAATATCTGAGAGAGAGACTAAAAAGGATATTCTTAGAAGAAGGAAGTCACTGGAATGAATGTTAAGATGTTGTCCAAGTAGGCACCCCAATTATATTCCCTTTCAAGGGAATTCCAAACAATAGGATGATGCTGGGTTAGAAAGACCTTAGGACCCTGATGGAAAGTAGAACCCACTGGAAAGAAGGAATGAAGGAATAAGCATGCAATGCTTAATGTGCCAGACACTGTGCTAAGCGCTTTATATAAATATCATTTGATCCTCCACCAGAGAAAGAAAAGTTTTTGTTGATTGCATATGGGCTATTTAATGTCAGTTTCTGTTTTCTCTGCATTTTCTTATGACCTCCTTTAAGACCTTTGTGCTGTCTGCATTTTCTTTGAGACAAAACAGACTTTGAACCTGACAGAGATGTGTTTGTGATTGTAATAGTAATAATAATGAGTGATTATGACTAACCTGTTACCTATATATGCGGAAACCTAAACACGAGTCTTGGAGGAAGATTTCACAAATAAAACTCTAGTAAGAGCATAATGAGTCAAAGAGAGTACATTTTTAGGATTAGCTCCCAAGATTAAACTTGATCCAGAGTTTAGATTACCCTAGGGCACAAGTTAAAGAGAGATTATTAGAAAGTGTGCACAACAGTAACAGTATGAAAAATGAGAAGGCTTACAGGACATGTAATTGATAAAGGGATGTTTAATACTAATGGAATTATTATTAATCCTTCAAAGTATTCTTAAATTGTTCAAAACATATAAGTATAATTTTTGTATTTATCAATTTTTAAAATATTTAGAATTATTTAGCTTGTATGACTTAGAGTTGTGAAGATTTTTCAGGACTTCAAAAGATAGATGATTTTTATCAATGTGAATTTTCTTTCTTGTACTCCCTATGCAGATAACATTCCACTTCTCCATTAGTAGATGGTCTTAGAAGTTATGCTGGTTAAAATTTGTAATTATTAATATTCTGAGAATAACATTTGTATACTGCTTTAAGTATATATATATATCTATATCTACATATATATATATATATAAATTTAGTAAAAATATTTGCAAAATATTTTTAAATATCTGATTTTATTCTTATGACCCTGGAGGGTAGGTTCTGTTTTTATCCCCATATTTCATATGAGGACACTGACAGATGTTAAGTGGCTTACATAGGGTTGCAGACTGCCTAAAACCAAATGTGAACTCAACAAATGGATGGAGGATTGCAACTAATTTTGATAGGACTGGTTATATAGATCCCTAAACAATAAATGAAGCTGTTCTGTAGGGAGAAGCAGAGCTGAAGGATAGATGATTGTTTGGGAATTTTGGGTTTTCATTTGAGGAAGCAATTGGAGTTAAGTGACTTGCCCAGAGTCATACAACTAAGAAGTGTTGGGTCTGTAACTGGATTTGAACTCAGGTGATCCAAGACAATTCCAATAGACTTGGGATGGAAAATACAATTTACATACAGAAAGAGAAGTATGGAGACTGAATGCAGATCAAAACATATTATTTTCACTTTTTTTTTTCTAGGTTTTTTTTCCCTTTTGTTCTGATTTTTCTTTCACAACATGACTGATATGGAAACATGAGAATTATTTCAAGTGAAGGTTTTTTAATAGCTGGATAGATCATTCAGCACTCTTACTTAACTTAAATAATGGCTTCATTGCACCTACATAATGGGAGACTACTCCCTGATGCTTGAAAAAATATTTTGTTCAAGCTGACAGTTTGCAGGAAGTTTCAAGCACAAACTTGCTTGATTTCCCAAATAACAGGTTATAGTAAACTCTTATAAGGCATTGTTAAAACTGAAAAAACTCTGATTCCCATGCACTATCAAAAAACAATGGAATCATAATCATAACAAAACAACTTTTTTATATAACCTTTAAGTTCCACATTAAATAGACAGGAAAGTTATGCAGGACTATGAGATAAATTGTTTGGAGGATCCATGGGTAATTTGGTCATTTCAGTCAAATACCTATAAATACCTACATACCCCATCTTGCAAATAATTTAATAAGCAACTACTACAGTACTACTCTGTGCTAGTGAATATTGATAAGCATACTCCAGAAGATGAGGATTTAGGGACCTGCCTTCCCCAGTGCACAAGTTTCCATCTCTTTAGAAAAGAGTATCAAAGATTAATAACAAAAGATAGTATATGATTAAATGTCAATTATGAAGTATATACAATTTGCTGATTGTTTTGGGCTTTTGTATTCACAGTCCTTTCCTGCCCTTTTTTCAATAGTATTTTATTTTTCCAAAAACATGTAAGATAGTTTTTAGCATTTATTTTTGTAAAATTTTGTGTTGCAAATTTTTCTCCTTCCTACCCTTAACCTCCCCCTTCCCTCCCCAAATACAGCAGGTAATCTGATATAGGTTAATTATGTGGAATTCTTCCTAATGTATTTCCACATTTTTCATGTTATGCAAGAAAAATCCGATCAAAATGGGGAAAAAACCACAAGAAAGAAAAAAAATAACCAACAACAAAAAAAAGGTAAAAATACTATGTTTTGCTCCACATTCAGTCTCCATTGTTCTCTCTCTGGATGCAGATGGCATTTTCCATCCCAACTCTATTGGAATTGCCTTGAATCACCACATTGTTGAAAAGAGCCAAGTCCATCACAGTTAATCATCACATAATCTTGTTATTATGTACAAATGTTTTCTTGGTTCTGCTCACTTCATTAATCATCAGTTTAAGTAAGTCTTTCCCAGGCTTTTCTGAAATCAGCCTAATCATCATTTCTTTAAAAATACTAATAGTGGGGCAGCTAGGTGGGGCAGTGGACAAGGCACCAGCCCTGAAGTCAGGAGGACCTGAGTTCAAATGTGGCCCAGAAACTTAACACTTCGTAGCTGTGTGATCCTGGACAAGTCAGTCACTTAACCTCGATTGCTTCAGTTTAAAAAAAACAAAACAAAACAAAACCAATAGTTCATTATATTCATATATCATAATTTATTCAGCCACTCCCAATGGATGAGGACATCCCCTCAGTTGCCAATTTCTAGCTACCACAAAAGAGCTGCTACAAACATTTTTGCACATTTTCCCTCTTTTATGATCTCTTTTAGATACAGACCCAGTAGTGACATTATTGGATCAAAGGGATGGATAGTTTGATAATCTTTTGGGCATAGTTCCAAACTGCTCTCCAGAATGGTCAGATCAGTTCATAACTCCATCAATAATGCATTATTGTCCCCATTTTCCCATATCCCCTCCAACACTTCTCATTTTCTTTTCCATCACATTATCCAATCTGAGAAGTGTGAAGTGGTACCTCAGAGTTGTCTTAATTTACATTTCTCTAATAAATTGTTGAGTTAAGAGCATTTTTTTTTCATATGACTAGAAATGGCTTTAATTTACTCATCTGGAAATTGTCTGTTTATATTTTTGACCATTTATCAATTGGCAAATGGCTTGTATTCTTATAAATTTAAGTCAGTTCTCTATATTTTAGAGATGAGGACTTTATCAGAAACACTGACTAAAATTCCCCCCCCCGTTTTTCTGCTTCACTTTTACTTTTTGCCACATTATGTTTGTGCAAAACGTCTTTCATTTAACCAAAATTAATCCATTTTGCATTTCATAATGTTCTCTAATTCTTTTTTGGCCATAAATTCCTTCCTTCTCCACGGATCTGAAAGGCAGACTATCCTTTGTTCTCCTAATTTGCTTAGTTTCACCCTTTATATCTAAATCATAAACCCATTTTGACTTTATCTTGGTATAGGGTATTAGAAAGGTGTTGGTCATTGCCTAGTTTCTTGCCATGTATTTTCCAGTTTTCCCACTAATTTTTCTCATATAGTTTTGAGTTCTTATTCCAGAAGCTTGAGTCTTACTAGCTTACTATAGTCATTGACTTTTGTGTCTTGTGAACCTAATCCATTCCACTGATCCACTACTCTGTTTTGTAGCCAGTACTAAATGGTTTTGATGACCACCACTTTATAATATACTTTTAGGTCTGGTATAGCTAGGCCAACTTACTTTGCATTTTTTAACTCATCCGTTGAAATTCTTAACCTTTTGTTCTTCCAGGTGAATTTATTATTATTTTTTCTAGTTCTATAAAATAATTTTTGGTAGCTTGATTGGTATGACAGTAAATATGTAGGTTAATTTAGGTAGAATGTCATTTTTATTATCATAGTTTGACCTATGAGTGATTGATATTCTCCCAATTGTTTAGATCTAACTTTGTGTGAAAAGTATTTTGTAATTGGGTTCATATAATTCCTGAGTTTGTCTTGGCAGGTAGACTCCAAATATGTTATATTGTCTACACTTATTTTAAATTCAATTTATCCTTCTCTTGCTGTTGGACTTTGTGGTAACATACAGAAATACGAATGATTTATGTAGGTTTATTTTATATCCTCCAACTTTTCCAAAGTTGTTAAGTATTCACAATTTAGAATTTAACACATCTTGATGAGTTCTTATTCTTTCCCCACCACTATTCTTTGTTGTCCATTCTTTTTTAACTTTTCTTATTATATGTTGGTAGGGTATTCACTGTTCTGCTTCTGGCTAAAATCACTTTGCTTTATGCCATAAAAGTCTTTTCAGATTTCTTTGTATTCCTCACACTTGTCCTTTTTAATGGCATTTAGAGTATTTCATTACATTAGTGCACCATAATTTAACTATTCTTTTATTGTAGGCCTGTACACAGGAAAACCTGACTAGCTTAAGATACTTACTAGTTATCTGACTGTAGGCAAGTCACTTAACCCTGTTTACCTCAATTTTGTCCTCTACAAAAGGAACTGGAAAAAGAAATGGCAAACCACTCGAATATCTTTGCTAAGAAAACCCCAATCAAAAAGAGTTGAACATGAAATGAACAGCAACAAAATTGTTGGAATTTTAGGTTGCTTCTAGTTTTCTAAAATCTTATGCTAAGTGCTAAGTTTATCTTTTAACAAAGTCATTTTTTCTTTGATACCATTTTAATGGTACATTAACAACAGTAGATTATTAGATCAAAGGATATGATTGTTTTTGCAACTTTGCACCCTGCCAGATTACCTAGTCAAAAGATTTCCCAAATTTGCAGTTCTCTGCAGTGTATATTCTACTTGAATATGTAGAAATTGTTCCTTTTTGTTTTTGTATCTCTAGTACCTACCAGAGTACTTGCATATAGTGGTTGCTTAATAATGTCAAATTGAACTGCATTGGAATTGAATTTAGATGTTTTTAATTATGTTTTGCCAAGTCTAAATTCTTTTAAGTTTCCCTCTATGTTAAAAATATATATAAAAAAAAGGAAGCACTTGGGATAAATTTATATAGTCAGGCAAAACAAATGTCCAAAAAGCCTATTTCTTATTCTGTACCTTGAGTCACTTTTCTGTTAGGAAGTAGTTAGTATATTTCATCATTAGTCCTTTGGAATTATTGAGAATGATTGTGATAATCAGAGTCCAAAAGTATTTCAAAGTTATTTGTCTTCACAGTTATTGCATAGTGTTCCTGATTCTGCTTACTTCACTCTGCATCAGTTGATAAGTCTTCCCAAGTTTCTCTGAAACTATATCCATCATTTCTTATGCCATGAAAGTATTCCATCACATTTATATTACATAATTTGTTCATTCTCCAAATGACAGGAACACCAAACTTTTAATAAGATTCAAAATGAGTACTAAATGTGAAGCCCACCTGTTCAACTTTGTCTACTCCTCTTAGCTGAATTTACAGAATATATTATCATTAGATCCTTAGGCACATATTTTCAGTTTCCTACCAATCAAGCTATTACAATATCACTACAGCTTCCTTCCTAAAACCTTAGCTTTTTTTGTTATTTCTTTATACCCAAAAGTACTATGCAATCATCATCTTAAAAGACAACAAAATATCATTATCCATGACTGAATTAACTGTAGATATAATTTCCTGTACCCAAAGAGATTTACTTTTCCTTCCTTCCTTTCCTTCCCTACTATCCTCCATCCCCTTTAGTTTCCTATTGATCTTAAGCTGTCAATCTTGGACAGGTTTGGACAGAACAGGAAGTAGGAGAGAGGAGGATGGAGTAAAGGTGAGACACATTGCTTGAGTATTAATCTCTGGAAGCATTCCAAAGTTGCATAAAAGTGACTTCAGTGTTGTTTTTTATTCCTTGCTTCTTGTCCCCTCCCATTAGTAGAGATAATAGAGAACCGACTGTCCTGCCAAAGTTCCTGAGTCCCATTACAAATGAATTAAGTCCTTTAGTATATGATGTTAAAGCTTGACTGCCCCCACAATGAGGGTGTGGGAACTCTAAATCTATGGTAAAATAAACTCACACAAGAAAATCTATTTTTTTTATACCCCATCACCCCTTTTACCACAATCACTATAAACTAGTAATTATTGTGTTTATGATCCAGGAATAAGTACTATTGTAATTAAGTCTTTTGTCCTGTCTAGATGAAAAAGCAGGTCTCTCCTTGTCTTCCTTATAGGGCAAGAGCCTTGTAGAATAATTATTGATTTTGGTTCTCTTTTTGTTTTTATGGCAGAAATCTTACAAACTTTATTGACTGGTTAAACACCAAAGAGTACAGTTATATAAAGATATCCAATGTACATCTTTCTAGGTTTTATCCTTCATAGCGCTATAATTGACTGCTGCTGGAAATTACTTTTTTTTTTTCATATAAAAGGTCATAATACCATGTCTTTGGGAAACTTGTCTTTGAGCTATGTTTGCCATTAGTTATAAACATTAACAATGCACCCATCTGGTTTTGCAACAGGGAAATAAGATCTCATAGTTTAGGCAAACAAGAATAGTTTAGGCAAACAAGGGATTTTGGTTCTCTTAAAAAGAGATCTATAATTATCCAATCAAGTCTTTCAGTACCAAGTAGGTCATGGCATGAGTCTATGTGTCTCTTGTTCAAAATGAAGTTAGCTAAACTCAGAGAGCTAAGTGGTTACCAGGTGATGATTTTTTTAGCCACTACAACTCACAAAGACTGTCTACAAGGGAGTAGAGAAGTTGTGATTGGTGGTGATGGAGGCAGGACTCACAACCACAAAACCATCTTGCTTTCAAGTACTGCAGAGTAAGTATGTCTTATCATTCAGACCCAAGAACAGGAACAAAGATTGATGGGGAAGTCTGCCTGAGCCAAGACCTCCACTGTCCAGAGCTCTGATGAGGAGTGCTGCCGTTAAGAAATGAGTGGGTCCTTTCAATCTTTTTCTTAGTGGACAACTATTGCCCTTGTTTAGGCTTTAAGTCATAGGCACCTGGGACAAAGGTTGCATTATCTTACCAGTCCTATAAAAGTTATCCATAATACCACCACCAGAGCCCATCCTTATTAATCCTGGTTTAGGATTACTTAATTGAAGAAATCATGGAAACCTCCTTGCCCCTGGCTTCAGACATACCATTTTGAATCCACAGTCCTCTATGCTGTGTAACTGGGATGGCTCAAAACCTCCAGAGCTCAGCTCTAACAAAGAGTGTCTGAGGTCCTATAAAAGACAATGCTCATGAGGATTAAAATCATGACAACTTTACAGACTTCAACCAACACTTATTAGTTACAGGGACAGGCCCTGGAGTCAGGAGGACCTGAGTTCAAGTGTGGCTTTAGACACTTAACACTTCTTAGTTGTGTGACTCTGGGCAAGTCACTTAACCCCAATTGCCTTGCAAAAACCAAACCAAAACAAAAATAATTAATTAGTTGCAAAAAACTACTAAAAAGTCAAGAGACATAAAATGTAGTGGATAGCCTCCAGAGCAGAGAACACCTGAGTTATAAACCTGCCTCTGACATACTAGGTACAGGGATCATGACCAAGTCACTTAGCTGTTTCCTGGGAAACTCCCTCATACTATTACTGACAAGTGGCAGATATGCATTTTTGAAGGAGTTTCCATACTGGGAGATCCCTGTGCTAATGAAATCACAGGTCCAGATCCCTCCATCCCCAACACAAAACTAATTGCAATATGAACTGTATGCAAGAATTAAAAATTCATTTTGAATTTGACTTGCAAAGAGGCAAAATAAACCCAGTCTATGAGGCCCTTCTCCTCTAAGCCTTCCAGACTATTCAGTCTCACAATGACATCACTTTCCTTTGACCTCAACAATGATTTAGCAATTAACAGTCACATCCTTTATGACATTTCTTACATTGTGGTATAGTACTGTTATTTAATACCTATTATTGTTGTCTAGAGGGGCAGTGAGACACAGGATAGAGGGCTAGCATGGGGCAGGAAAACCTATGTTCAAGTTCTCCGTCTGACACATATTACCTGTGTTAATGGCTATATAATCTTAGGCAAATAACAACTTTTCAGGTCCCAAGGTAACTCTCTAAGATGATAAGAGGCTGATCTGTATCAGATGGAAACTAGAAACCTTGATGAAATCACAGGTAGGGATCTCCTCCCAAAATTATCTGACTTTTTATGTTTGTCTTGTCTCTGCAACTAAATAATAGGCCTCTTTTAAATAATCATGGACCAGTATATATATTTCTTCCTAATCAAAAAACCCACAGAATTTTAGAGCTAGAAGTCACTTCAGAAGTCATGTAATTTAGTGCCTTCATTTTACAAATAAGAAAATGTGAATCCCATGGAGCTGAAATCAGTTGCTCAAAGTCATACCTGGTAGGCAATAGAGTTGGGGCTCTCCCATCTAATGGTAACCTACAATATAGTTGGGACTATAATCCTGACTAATAGCTATAGAAGTGAGACTTCAGGTCTCACTGACTCCTAAAATGGTGATCTTTCCCCTGTTATATATTGTCTTCCTTGAAATTAAAAATTCCCTAAAGATAATGATAAATGTTGGAGGGACATGGGAAAACTGGGGACACTAATGAATTGTTGGTGGAGTTATGAACTGATCCAGCCATTCTGGAGAGCTATTTGGAACTATGCCCAAAGGGCTATCAAAATGTGCATACCCTTTGATCCAGCAGTATCTCTACTGAATCTGTACCCCAAAGAGATCATAAAAAAAGGGAAAAGAACCCACATGCAAAAATGTTTGTAGCAGCCCTTTTTGTAGTGGCAGGGAACTGGAAATTGAGTGAACGTCCATCAGATGGGGAATGGCTGAATGGGTTATGGTATATGAATGTAATGGATTATTATTGTTCTATAAGAAATGATCAGCAGGATGATTTCATAGAGGCCTGGAGAGACTTACAAGAACTGATGCTGGGTGAAGTGAGTAGAACCAAGAGAACATTGTACACAGCAACAAGATTTAAATGATAATCAACAGGGATGGTTTTGTCTTATTCTTTTCCCTTTGATCTGATTTTTCTTGTGCAGCATGATAAATGTGGAAAGATGTTTAGAAGAACTGCATATGTTTAACCTATTTTGGATTACTTGATATCTAGGGAAGGGGAGAAATATTTGGAACACAAGGATTTTGCAAGGGCAAATGCTGAAAACTTATCTTTGCATGTATTTTGAAAAATAAAAAGCTGCTATTATTAAAAATAGATCTATTTTCATGAAAAAAAGAAAAAGAAATTATAAATTCTTTGAGAGTAAAGACCATGTCCTGTATTTATTTGTATGCCTTCTTCCCTATCCCAAGTGCTTAGCACAATGTGTCCTGTGCTTAGTAATTTCAATAAAAATATACTTGGTTTATTATTTATAATTTGAAATGTTTCTTGACTGTTCTTTGGATACAATTAGCTTGACTATATGTTTACCTTATATAAATATGTTCTTAAGGCATTGTGCTGTTAGCTATAAAGAAAGAACTGAAAATCATCTTCAACTGAATACATATCCGAAATCTAATTGGTACTGTGTGAAGCATTGGCATAAGAATGACAGGCCAAATGGCCTCTTATGAATTCACAATTTAAGATGAAATAGATGTAAGAGGTCATGTCTCTCTGTCATTTAATACCTGTGTGTCCTTAGTTAAAATTACTTTAACTTCTCCTGACTTCATCTGGTTTCTTCATCTGGTAAAATGAGGGCATTAGACAAGATTATCTCCAAGGTTTTTTCCGTCTCTAAATCTATGATCCAGTGACCCAGAAAAATAGAGATATTAAATCAATCAGATGTTTATGTAATATGTAGGTCAAGTATGATCATATTTTAGCAATGAGTAAAAAAAAGGTCATGATAAAATTAGGATAGAGATGGATATTTTATATTCATATTAAAATAATAAGAGGGAAGGCACTACCTGTTGTATAAGAATTTATAATCTACAACAGTCTTTGGCAGATGTTAAGCACATAAATTAAATATGTAAGTTAAACATTTATGTTATATCGACAGCTTTTTGAACTAAATATATAATTTCCCTGTGAGCCAGCTGCTATGGAGTTTGTTTACTCTAAAAGTGTTAAGACAGCATTGTGTGACAGAAGACTTGCTACAGACCATTTCCAGTATGTCTTGGAGAAACAGAAGGTGGAATCAGAATGACAACTGAAATATCTCTCCACTGGTGAACACTGTTCCATCACTGGTGAGAACATTGTTTCCTGGAGTGTAAAACTATTAATGACATTCTTCTTTGGGTTTATATGATTCTTCTGTCTCAGCCTATAACCTGTAAGTTGGAGAATTAGACTCAGTACCAGTATACAAACTATTTAAATGAGTTTAGAAGAAGAATGAACTGGCAGAATTTGAAATTGTAGGGAACTGAACCATTCCAACTCTATTTTCTAGTCTGAACAGGAAATTTTCTGTACATGAATTAATAAATCAACATGTATTTTGTTTAATGGCAATCAACTCTTCAAAAAAAAAAAAAAAGAATGTTTCTCTTTTTAAAATGATTCATTGAAAAGTGAAGTTTAGGATCCAACCATTCTGGAGAGCAATTTGGAACTATGCTCAAAAAGTTATCAAACTGTGCATACCCTTTGAACCAGCAGTGTTTCTACTGGGCTTATATCCCAAAGAGATCTTAAAGGAGGGAAAGGGACCCACCTGTGCAAAAATGTTTGTGGCAGCCCTTTTTGTAGTGGCTAGAAACTGGAAACTGAATGGATGCCCATCAATGGGAGAATGGCTAAATAAATTATAGTATATGAATGTTATGGAATATTATTATTCTATAAGAAATGACCAGCAGGATGATTTCAGAGAGGCCTGGAGAGACTTGAACTAATACTAAGTGAAATGAGCAGAATCAGGAGATCATTATAAACAGCAACAAGACTATATTGTGATCAATTCTGATGGATGTGGCTCTCCAGCAATGAAATGTTTCAAACCAGTTCCAATTGTTCAGTGAGGAAGAGAGCCATCCACAACCAGAGAGAGGGCTGTGGGAACTGAATGTGGTTCACAACATAGCATTTTCACTCTTTTTGTTGTTGTTTGCTTGCATTTTATTTTGCTTCTCTTTTTTTTATTGGTTTGATTTTTCTTGTGCAGCACAATAATTGTATAAATATGTATGCATATATTGGATTTAACATATTTCTACCATGTTTAACATATATTAGACTACCTGCCATCTAGGAAAAGGGCATGGGGGAAAGGGGAGAAATTGGAACACAAGGTTTTGCAAGGGCTAATGTTGAATAATTGTCCATGCATGTGTTTTGAAAAATAAAAAGCTTTAATAAATAAAAAAAAGAAAAGTCAAATTCAGTATTTTGTATTTAATTATACTGAACAGTCTTAGTTCAGAGGAGAAATGAGGAAATTCTTCTCCCCCTGAAACTTGGAGCAATAAGGGCCTATGGGGTGTTGGAATATTATATAGTTATCCAAAATAGTCGTTGCATTGGTTAGTTTTGCTTACCTATTCTTTGTCACAGAGGTGGTTGAGGGACATGTCCTGAAAAACCTGTAATATAAAAACAGAAAATGAGTGAGAATATGTAATTAACCTGGATGGGGAAATAGGAGAAAAATCTTGATTTTTTTTTTTTCTTCTTGACAATGCATGAGTTTCGGAGCTACAAACCTTTGGGGGAAAATAATGTTAGATGGGATTTCTGGTGACTCTTGGGTTATAGAATTCAAGCAGAACTACTCTCCAGCACGTTTAACATTTCTTAGCCCCTCCCCCCCCAAAAATCAAAATACTAATGCAATTTAAAAACACAAGTTATCGGCAGGAATCAGGCTCTGCATGTTTGCTCTCTGTCTTAACACTGCTAAAGACGGAAATAGCTACAAGGAAAGGGGAAAATAACCTTAGTAGCTAGCTAATACATGTTACCTACTGGGAACGCTTCAATTCTACAAACATCCAATCCAAGCGCATTTTGGCATCCCCTTCCCATTTTCTCTCTTTCTTTTTTAAACGCGTCAATAAACAACGAGACCCCTCATTCCCTATTAGATTTGCTTCCTTCTGTCACTCCGCCCTCCTCCCTCCCAATTTGCAGACGGAAGCCAGCAGCAGTCTGGTAAAGCAAAGTGATTTTCTCCTAATAAAAGAAAAGCTACGGCAGCCCTGAACCGGAAGGCTCTGGACTAGGTGGAAAGACTAAGTGCCACAATAATAACCGATGACTCAGGGTGGAGCTCTGCATCCTGGAAAAGGGGCACAGCCAAGTCTGCTAGATGGAACCAGAAGTTTCTACGGAGCCAGTTGCTTCCTCCTAGCTCCTCTGCTTATCTCCCTCCGTGCCTCTTTACACCAGGAGGGCTATTTCCAGATATTTCCAGCTCTTTCTCTCACGTCACTCCATTAATTCATAAAGGTTCTCGGCTGCAGACTTAAGGACACCCTAGTAGTCGGACTCCGTCGCCGCCTCTTTAACCTCACCCTCCCCTCCCCACCCCCACCTCCCGCTGCCTCCGCCCAGAGCAATCTAGCCTAGCTCTACTCACTGTCCCCGCCCCAGCCCCAGCTAATAGCAGCCTCGCCAGCAAGCAGCAGCAGCAGCCGCAGCCCCAGACACAGCAGCAGCAGCAGCAGCAGCCACAGCCACAGAACCAGAAAGTCGCTCTTACGAGCAGAGCATGAGCGCGGCCACTCACTCTCCAATAGTTCCGATGGCGACCAGCAATAGCGGGAGCGGCGGGGAACGAGATCCCTTGCCTCCCGGCTGGGAAATTAAAATCGACCCACAGACTGGTTGGCCCTTCTTCGTGGATCACAACAACCGGACCACTACGTGGAACGACCCGCGCGTCACCCCCGAGGGGCACAAAGTGAGTAGTCCTACCTCTTTCCCCCCACCGCTGGCCTTGTGGACTCTCATACACCACGGTCTAGGCAGCATTTGAGGATCGGGGAATTGGAAGGAAGAAGGGGCGTCTTGGGGGATGGGACGAGGAGTACGAAGCTCTCCTTTCTCCCCTTTTGGTTTGCTTTTGGAAGTGTTGCATAGTGCAGGCAAAGTTCGGAGCAGAAAGGAGGGACTGTAGGGCGGGGAGCGAGATAGGCCAGATGGTGGTGGGCAATGAATGTGTCTGCGTATGCGTGCGTGCGCGCGAGCGCCCTGCCGAAGGTACAGGTTACTCTGTCCAGCGGCGTGGCAGTGCAGAGAGGAAGGAGACGCGGGGGGGGGGGGGGGGGGAGATTGTAGATAGTTCTGGACAAGACATGGGTGGGTGGGAAAGTGCTAGAGAGATTCGGCCTCGACTCTGAGACCGACTAGCCAGATCACTTCAGGGGGGCGGGGAGAATCTGGGAGATGTGGCATGGGGGCTGTCTGGGGAAGGGCTGGAGGTGGAAAAGGGCATTCATTGGCAAGCCCCTTTCCTCCCCCACCCCCCAGCTCCCACCCCCCACCCCCAAGTAGACTGCAGGAGCTGCCTTTTGTCTCTGACGCAATGCAGCTCTTATCTGTGGGCTAAATCATTTGATACTTTAGCCTTGTAATGTTTATTTAAAGTTGGTTATTAAGTCCACCAGAGCCGCTAGAGAAAGGAAACTGATTTATTCTTCAGCTGTGTCTGCAGGTTAAACCGTAGGCTACGTGGAGCATGAGAAACACATAGCACTTGCTAGTGGCAGGCTGCTTTCTTTTGCTCCTTTTGCAAGCTGCCTGGGAAGTTTGAACGTATGTTCACTGGAGAGAGGCATTTCTATTGTAAATAAGTCCTTAGATAGAGATGCTAGTGAGAGAGGCTGTCTGATGTAGAGGAAAGCCTTAGTAGCCCCACACTGAGAGGACCTGAGTTTAAACTCTAGGTTTTGCCCCTTACTTCTCTAGATGACCTTGGGCAAAGCACCCAAATTCTGTGTTCCTCAATTTCCTCATCAGAGATTGGATTATTAATAAATTGAATTGGATGATCGATAAAGGAGTCTTCCAGCTTAAATCTCTACAGATCCTTAAAGATAAAAGAAATACAGGAAAGGGGGATTCCTTCTAATACATTTGATTTCTGCGTGACATTTGCCCTGGAAAAATTAAGAATTGCCATTTTCATTTTCAGTTGACAAGATAAAAAGACAAGCTGCATTTTAAGAGAAAATCTATCTCTTGATATTTTGTGGTACTTGTGTAGTTTAGTTTTTAAGTTTCCATTCTTAATGAAAGTATCTTTAATAAAAACTGTCTCTAGCTTAGAGTGAAACACCAAGAACTAGTGTTTCAAAAAAAAATGCTATCTTTGGTCTGGGCCATGCCTTGGTTAAGTCTCTGGAGCTTTCTGAACACAAGGGGAAAGCTAGAAGTGAAAGACAGAGGTTGCTAAGGCCTATGTTGAAAGAAGTTTGGATGGACTCTCTGGAGCCCCAAAATTTGGCTCATGGCCCCAAAAGCCTGGCATCTTTAGCTGCCAGGGAAGGTTCCTGACACTTCTTCAGAAATGGGTTGGAACTTCCCAGCTGTTCCCCTAAAAATGGTGGGCAGGGAAGGCTGTTGCCCACTCATGCAGCAGCAAAATGCAGAGTCCAGCTAGTTATGAAGGTGACTCTTCTTGTCTCAACATTAGGCCAGCACATTTTCGAGGTTGTAGGCCTTGGCCTAGCTCTAGTCAGAGTACTTTTGCTCCCAAACTAGATTTGTCATCATTAGGCTCCTGGGTTCACAGGAAGGGATATCATTTTAGTGTTTGTTAGTAATAGGTTTTGTTTTTTGTTTTTACCTTTAATTTTATATTACTATTTAAGTAAAATAACCTAAATCACCTAAAAAAATTCTTGTATTTCCAACATTTAAAGACTAAACTTGAATAAAGGATAGTCAACACTTCAAAATACAAAAATCAAAACCAGGTCAGTCAGTAAAGCAGTAGCCAGTTGACAGGTTATTTTGAATTTTAAAAGGCACTCAAGTGTTTAAAAACAATTAATTTAGGGAAGTCTTTTATAACTAGTATTTTTTTTTAAATTATTGCTTTTTAAACCTCCTTGGACCTCAGTTTGCTGAACTATAAAATAAAGACTAAACTAGATGACTTCTCATGATCATCTCTAATACCAGGACTCTTCATACTATGACCTTGTGATCTTACAATGTTGAGGAAACTCTTCTGCCCACAGACATCAAATTCACAAGTAATTAATTGTATACTCATTTCTAAAAATTAGCACAGCTGACTAATTTTCTATAATTAACATTGGACATAATTGTGTAGATGAATTTTTGAATGTGCAGCCACTTGGGTGGGGTAGAAATCATCTTAGAGAGAATTCATATTGTATTTGGGTTGGCATTTTAAATCAGCTTAGAAGATTGATCAGGTAGTTATGGAACATTTATTTTGCCATGTCATTCCTGTATAAACAACCAAGCTTATGGGATATCTGTAGAGATCAAGAAAATTCAAGACAGTTGTTAATAAACGATCAAGTTTGAGCATTTACTGAATGTGTTGAATAGCCTAGATAGATAGTCTGGCATTTTGTTGTAAACATGAAACTGGTCTAACAAGTCCAGAAAGCTATGTACAAGAAATGTCTTCTCAATACATCATGTAGGCTGTGGCTTTAAAAAAAAAAAATCAGATCAGATGGGAAAGGTTTTAGTTTAGATGAATCTAAAAGTATCACTTTGGGAAATAATGACTCACTTTTAAAAAACACTTTCCTTACAAAAATGATGTATATAATATAAATATTATGAATCCTTTATAAATGAAAAAACCCAGAGTTGTAAGGGATTGGCCCTACAGGCAAATGGCTGACTTCGTTTGTGATAGAGGTGAGACTTCCTTAGGTCTTCTGTCTCTTAAGTCAGCTGTGAGTGGTGGAGCCAGATAAAATGTAATCGGAAAGTATTTACCAAAAATAAATAAAAATGCAGGTACAACATAGATAATATTAATTTGCAAACCACAGTAGTTACCTCTCCTGGGAAGGCTTTAGCCCTCCCTTCACCAATCTTTTCATATTCTTCAGACAGGCTCGTTCCCACTGCGTTGACTTCCAGGAGAATAGGTGTCTTATATTTCATATTTTACATCTGTATAGTTAGATCTGCTCCCTAGAAAAGTGTGGAATCCCAATCTGTGAGTGAAATAATCCAGGAAAAAAAGTGAAAAGAGTATTCCTGGGGCTGGCTGTCCCATGAAATAAGCTGAAGAATATGAAGTACCTGTACATAGGCCTAAGTGTCAGCAAATCAACTTCCCCAAATAAACTAATATATAAAAATATGGACTATAGTGATGGATTCTTTGATTTGGAGGAGAGATTAGGCACAGATCCTACAGCATCTATTTAATCATCCATTAGTTCAGAAGTATTGGTTAAGCAACTACTATATAACAAGACACGTAGATATGAATAAGAATACATGGACCCTGCCTGGAGGAACTTAATACTATATATAGTAAAATGGAAACTTTGGGAGCAGTTAGATGGTACAGTGGATAGAGCTCTGACCTTGGAGTCAGGAGGAGACCTGAGTTCAAATCTGGCTTCAGACACCTAATGCATCTTAGCTGTATAGCCCAGGACAAATCACTTAACCCCAATTGCCTCTCAAAAACAATAACAAATTGCTAAAATGGAAACTCTGGACCCTCAGACTGAGTCACAAAGCTTTTTGCTACTTTGCAATGGCTACAGCATGCCTTTATATAGCACTCTTACTTTCTACATTTCCCTGTAAGGGTTATTTCTTTTTAATAATACCCCTACTTGATATCTATCAATAGACATTTCCATTTAGAAAAAAAAGAGAAAAAATGTATTGTTTTCTATAAATTCTTCAGGTTTATCTGCTTCACTGTAGCAGTTCATACAAATTTTCCCAGATTTCTCAGAAATCATCCCAATCATTATTTTTATGATACAACAGTATTCTTTTGTCATATATCATAATTTGCTCCTCTGTTCCTTAGTTGATAGGTAGCCACTTTGTTTCCAGTTCCTTGCTGTAACAACAAATTTGTTCTTTGAAAAAAATGCATATTGGTGTTTTTCCTCTTGTCTCTGAAGACTACATACATATTTCTTTGAACCACACATATAGAGTCTAGTGACTTTTGGAATATAGTTCCAAATTGCTTTCCAGAATGGCTGAATCAGTTCACATCTCCTCCAAAGGGAAAAGTGTATTTTATTTCAGCCCCTTCAACATTTGTCATTTTCCTTTTTTGTCAGCTTTGCCAATCTGATGAGTGAGAGCTAGAACCTAAGAGCTACTTCAATTTTCATTTATGTAGTTTATTAATGATTTAGAACATTTTTTCATGTCTGTTTATAGCTTGGATTTCTTGAGCTTCCTGTTTATTTGACCAATTAACTGCCTATTCTCATCCATTGCTTATTGACCTATTAAGGAATGGCTTTTTATTGTCTTAGATATTTTGACCTTTATCAGAGAAATTTGCTGCAAAGATATTTACCAGTTCACTGTTTCCCTTCTAAATGCATTACTTTTGTTTGTCTAGAAAACAGTTCTATGTAATCAAAATTATTTTGTCATATGTGATAATAGCTATCATTTGGCCAAGAGATATTCCATCTCCACAGCTGGGAAAGGTATCTTCTTACCTTCTAGTCTTATATTTATACTATAACCTTTTATATGGTTTCAGCTTCTAGATCATATGGAACTTATTGTGGTATATGGTATGAAATGTTGGTATAAATTTGTACTATTATCCAATTTTCCTAGCAGTTTCAATCAAATAATGAATCCCCCCAATAATTACTGTCCATGGATCTTTATTGAAAGCCATGCTGCTGTGCTCAGAAATAATTGAAGATATGAGGTTAAATAAACCAAAGACAACAAATCTGAAGCTTTCGTAGAAAAAGGATTTCATTTGTTTGCCCTGATTCAACCTTATGGGTCTGGAGAAACTATTTTTATTTTCAAATAATTCATTTCCTCTGTCTGAGTAGCAGTGTCATATCATCTCCTTGAAGAAAGCAAGCAGGATAAAAAGACAAGTTTTCAACTCATAATAGACCTGCTTTCTATCCATTTCTATAAAGAAAGATTTCCATCAGGCACTGAGTTATGGGAGTCATTTTGTTTGTTGTTGGGCCTATAAACAAAGTGAAATCACATTTCATCCTTTATCTTAAAAGTTCCATTAGAAAACTACAGGATCTCTGTAGCTTAAAAGCATAATCCTTTAAAATCTAGACACCCAGGAGCTTAGCTTTTCAGTAGACATATTGCTGGGGTTTTTCCTCAGACTCAATTTATTTAAAGATATGTACAGTGATTTAAGTATCCAATTAATCATATAAGCATAGTAGAACCTGCCTAACTACATGGCAAAATGTGATGTCTCTTCAAATTCAATAACTTTCTTGGTTAATTGAAGTTTCCTTACTCACTGGTAATGTTTCACCACACTTTCCCCATGTGTCCCAGGAGTTAGTGTAATGGTGACAGTGACTCAGAACTGAGGCCTGTGCCCTCAGTCAGAGCCGTAAAAATGACTCAGCACTGAGCCTGTAGATTTGACAATGCTTGAAGCCCAAGTGCTCTGAATGTTCTCGATTTGATTCTTATTGCCACTCGGTGAGGTGACAAGCTAATTAAATGATACCACCTTGCTGTTTATTAGGACTAGGTAATTAAGGGCTTTGCCAGGGTTTCTTTTTTTTTTTTTTTTTTTTTTAAACAAGCACTGGTAGTTTTTTCTTTTGAAAATTAAAGACTGTATAGTAGACAACCCCACTAAAGTTGTTAAGGAGGCTCCCTAGTTTAAGGAAGGAAATTTTCCTCAGCTATCCTTCTCACCTCCAATTTTGGTTCATCTGATTATCCATTCTTCTGCATGATATATTTAGCTATCTTTCCCTGTGATAGTGTCTTGTGTTGACCAAGCTCTAATGTATAGTATATGTAGCAAATTGGTCTCCTAATAAAGAAACATAGCTGCTTGGCAGTTCCTTCAGGAGTCATCCAGTAATAAGGGAAGGGTTTGTTGGTCAGTCAGTGTTAGAAAAGATATCCTATGTATATATGTATGAACAGTCTGGTCTTACTACTTCCATCAGTGAGACTAACCAGATAGAATTATCCTCCATGGACACAGGCCCTATACACCTTTTGGCCATTTATTTTGTAATTTTTTTTTCCTTTCAAGGCTACCTCATATACTTTTTTAACCTGCTAGATTGGAAGCAAATTAAATAATATTCCTCATCTTTGAATAAATGCAAATATAAAGTCTTGCAACAGTAAGTGTTCTATAAATAATGATTGATTTAACTTACATAAAAACATATTGGGAGGTGGGGAACCTCAGTGTGATTTGCCTTGGACTTGGAGCTGTCAAGGGCAGCTCTAATGACCAATTCTCTCATATATTTTCCTGGGATATCCCTGAATTTTTTTTTTTCTTTCCTAGTGTCCATTTAAGGAACATGCTATCTATCATTTTTTCCCTCTTGTTACTTTCCTTCAGCTTTAAGTGCTACTCATTCTTCAAAATTAGATTACTTGTTAAAGTTAGAATTTCCTCCATAGCTTGGGCTTATATAGCTCAAAGGAACAAAAACTTTCTCTTCCATTCCTGAAACAGTAAAGAGAATCTGTGCTTCCATGGGCTGTTTTTAGGTGATATTTTGCATATGGCAGCTGCTCATTTGCATTTTTAGTTTTTATAGCGTTCAACAACCCTGGAAACATTGTGAGTCTCTCTATTGCACAAATCTAATGGTGTAGGTTTTTGTAGGCTTTAGAGTTGAAAGGACCCCTAAGGAAGTACCTTATTCAAACTCCTCATCCTCATACTGGTGAGGAAACCTGAAGATCACAAAAAGTCAAATGACTTCCCCAGGATTACATTAGGAAGTAGAGGCTGAATTTTTCATCACCCACCTCATAGTGCACCCCCATCCTCTGACTTAAAAAATTAGTGGAGCCCTTTCTCCTACTTATTCATTAAAATCAATGTTTGGACTGAATGGATTGACAGTTCAGTACTGAATGTGCTGCTAAAAAGGAGAATATCTAACAAGTCAGTTCTTAAAGTAGCTGGGTATTTGATATCTAAAAAAGAAAACATTGGGGGCAGCTAGGTGGCACAGTGGATAGAGCACCAGCCCTGAAGTCAGGAGGACTTGAGTTCAAATCTGACCTCAGACACTTAACACGTCCTAGCTGTGTGACCCTGGGCAAGTCACTTAACCCCAATTGCCTCAGCAAAAAAGCAAAAAGCAAAAAACAAAAACAAAAACAAAACAAAAAAAAAAAAAACATCTTGTCAATTAAACAAAAATTAAGAGCAGACTTTGAAAGCTCTGCTGAGTTAACCAGATTATTAGAATATCATTGTTTTAGCTCTTTTGTTAACATATTTTTACACCACTTGCATTTCCTTCTCTCCCTTGTGCTTCCTGATAAGCCAAACCTTGTAACAAAGTTTTGTGATTTTTTTTTTAAGAAAAAAATAATTCCCTAAAACAGACTTATATCATTACTGTCTGGCAATATAGTCATTATTCCATCTCTATAATCTCATACCTCCGCATGAAAAGTAGGAGATATATTTCCCTATCTCTTTCTCTAGCACCAAGTTGCTATGCTATATCCAAACATTTATTTTGATTTTATTATTCATTCCGTTTTCACTGTTGTAGTCATGCGCCTTAAATTGTTTCCTTGGTTCTATTTATTTCACTCTGCATTATTTCTTTGAGTTTTTCATATTTTCATTTTATGCTACATTAATAATGATATTAATTTATGTCTCATAGTTTGTTGTCATTCCCCAATCATTGAACAAGTACCTATTTTGTGTCCTGTTCTTTTTTACCAACAGCAAGTGTTGCCATGATTGTTTTGATATGCATGTGGGCCCTTCCTTATTGTTTGACTTTCTTTGAGAATTCCTTCTGCCTTTTTAAGTTAAGCCTAACCCCTAGGATCTCTGGAACACAAAGTATGGATATTTTCATCGCATTTATTTGAGTATTATTGCAAAATTATTTTTCTTCTTTATTTTACAAGGAATGAAACTTATTTGGAAACTTTGAATGATTTCTTATGTATCATTTCTCCTCCATGATTTCTTATGTAATCATTTCTCCCGAGACTGATTAAAAAGGTTAAAGTCTTTTTTGTGTGTGTGAAAATGCCTTAGATTTGCAGTTCTCTGAATGCATGAGACAAATAAGGTAGTGGAGACAAGTAAGGAGAGAGTAAGGTGACAGTAAAGCCTTTCAAAGGGAAGGGAATGATTATTTTGCCTGCTCAATTTCAGAGGGAATGAGGTGGAACAGTACCAGTTGTCTTAGATCCCAAAGCAGGCCTTTGAAATTTACCTCCTGGTTGAGGATCTTGGTTAATGTTTTCAAATTGCATATTGATTTTTCAGGTAACTTTTAATATTCCATCTCTAGACTGTAAAATTGTGTGTATTTGTATCTTTATATGTACATATTTATTTATACATGTAAATGTAGATGCATATGTACATGTACACATATATTCACATATGTATATATTTAAATTTTTGTGTATGCAACCTCATATTCTGGTAGATCACCTCTCCTTCTTACATCCCATAAAAAGGGAAGATGTATTTTATCTTCTTATCTCCTCCCTGGAACCTTAATTTTTTTTTTGTTTTTAATTACTCAGAGTCCAACTTTCTTTTAGTGAATTTTTCTTTTATGTTATTGTAGTGACTGGGCACATTCATTATTATTTTTTAAAGCAAAACATGTTTTGGTAGGTAAGTTGGGCCAAAGACCTCAGCAAAACCTAAAGGAAGTTACTTTTTATAATTTATAGCAGGGATTCTTAACCTGGGATCCATGAATTGATTTCAGGTTGTCTGACCTTGTAAGGGGAAAAACGCATCTTTATTTTTACTAACATTTAACTAAAATTTAGCTTTTTTTTTTTTTTTTTTTTTTTCAATAATGAAGGAAATCCCCTGCTATATAGTTTTGGTGTGTGCTTGTGATCATTGAATGTAGAGCATGCCCTTTGACAGTTTGCCCTTTTGTTAGCACAACATTTTTATTTTAAACAGGTTAATGCCTGTTAGCTAGGGCAGGAAATTTTGGAGTTACAGTACTGCTTTCTTTTCTAATACCATGCACTGTGGACATAGTTCTTGAGTCTCCACACTTGTCTGTTAAATGGTTACATGATAAACTGCTTTGTGAGAATGTTAGAAAGAGGGTTTTAAATCTGCAGCTATAATGTGCTGCATAAGTACAAAGCCTGCACAAAAACCACTAATAGAGAAGGCACATTAAGCCTTGTCTTTATAAGGACAAAGCAGTTTATTAATGATAAAATATATATATATATATATATAGCTGTTTTGCTATGGTGTAACATAACCTCAGAGAAGAGCAACTTTAAATTTAAATAATCTAATAGTTTTTAAAAATTCATTCAGCTAATGTGTCAAGTGTCAGAAGTCACATTTGAACTCAGGTCCTCCTGATTCCAGAGCCACTGAATCCCTAAGCTTGCTCTATCACAAAAAGATTTTCAGATTAAACTTGGTGGATTTTAATTCCTTACAAATCTCCCTAGATTCCTGTTTTGTTGAGGTTCTGAATACAAAACTAAGTACATCTATGGAGAATATCTTTTAATCATTGGAGATTTATTGAGCACCTGCTTTTGCTTTCCACTTCCAAGGAGCTTAAATCTACCTTGACCAGCATATTTTGATCATTTGTTTGGTAGTTAAAAACGATATTTTCTAGGCCTGCTACTGATTTCCCACTAAAAAATGTAGGGACTGCTCAGAAAGTTTGACACTCATGATACAGTGAAAAGATTACTAGATTTGGAGTTAGAGGACCTCCCCTCCGTCTGCCAGCTACTATTAGTGCAACTTTGGACAAGTCACTATTGCCTCTCTAGATCTGTTTGTTCATTTGGTTAAAAAAGGGGCGGGGATTGGAATGAATAGTTTTTGAGATCCCTTTCCTTTCTAGATCAATGATCTTAAGTGACTTCATATCTCTGAGTTTCTTTATCTGTAAAATGAGGAGATTGGGAACTACTAGATGGACCTCTGAGGTCTCTTCCAGCTATGAATCTTTAACCACGTTCCTTCTGGGTTAATATTCCACATTGAAAAAGAAAAAGAATACTGAAAAATGAATTAATTAGGGTTGCTCCTGAACAGTGATAATAAGGTTAATTAAGCCTTTTACAATATGCTGTGATATGTTTCACCTTTGAAGCCGGGGGGAAAATAGGTAGTGAAGAAAAAGAAATTTTTTTTTTTATTGATTGATTAACTATTGTAATATACTGATGATGGGAGGATACAAGAAGAAGGGGGTCTTGGCTATTTTTACTAAAGATGGCAATAGTTTTAATGTCCTCTGAAATCCATGTACTATTTTAGCAGAAAGTTAAAATTATGTAATATTAAAATTTCTACATATCTCACTTGACTCCACAAAAAATGGGTAATAATAGCTGACATTTTATAACACTTTAAAGTTTGCAAGACACTATACATATATTCTCTTTTAATATATGCAAAAGATTATATGGATAAAATACTATTATCTTAATTTTACAGATGAGGAAACTGAAGTAAGAAAGATTAAGTGGCTTGCCCCTTATATCATCCAGATAAGTGTTGAAGGCAGGAGCTGAACCTAAATCTTACTTGATTCTAAGCCTATTACTTGTTCTACTATATGATGCTGCTTTCTAAGTCCAAATTCCTTTTTAAAACTCATTCCATCCAAGGCAATCCCAATGGACTGTGTGTAGAAAATGCCATCTGTATCTAGAAAAAGAACTATGGAGAGTGAATGTAAATTAATGCATGCTGTGTTCACTTTTTTTTTTTTCTCTCCCATGGTTTTTCCCTTTTTGTTCTGATTTTTCTCTACCAACAAGATTTATAAAGCAAAGTGCATGAAAAATTAATTAATCAATTTTGGGAAAGTAAAATAAAAGTGGTTTCTACTCCAAAATTTCCGGGAAAGGAATTCCAGGCTACTTTTCCTATTGTAAGAGAATTTTCCTTATTTCTTTTCATATTATCATCTTGTATTTTGCTGTGGTTTTTCTTGGTCCATCATCATTGAAACTCTACCTATCTAATTGTGTGATCTAAGCCACAATTTAAAAGGTTCTTCTGGCCTAAAAACTTACATAATTAAATTGTTGCCCTACTTAAAGACTCCACAGTTATGAAATTAGGAGTGCAATGGAGCTATTATTACTATGGTGATCTCAGGTCATTGAATTTAGAGGCAGAAACTGCCTTAGAAATCATCTAATTCAGACCTTTGTTCAGATGAGGAAACTGAGGCCCAGCTGAAAGTGAAATAATTAACTCAGGGTCACACAAGTAGTGGCAGATTTTAAGTAATAGAGCTCAGATTTAAACCTTTGATTTCTTAACTCCAAATTCACTGCTATTTCTACTATATTATATAATAGCTTCATTACACTTCATTCCTCTTAGATAGCTGGTAACGCAATAAGAGGACCTGAATTCAAATACTACCTTTGACATTTACTATCTGTATGACCTGGGCAAATCACTTCATTTCTCTGAGTCTTCAATTTCCTCATTTTAAAAATGAGAAGGGGTTTTGCTCAGGCCTTTCAGATTTCTCTTCCAGCTCTGAATCTATGGTCCTGTGAAAGCATGGGAGAAACGGGGATGGGGAAAGGTCCAGAAGAAGAAGAATGGAGTGAGCTTTTGAAATCTATACATGTTAAACCCCAAGAATCTTTTCTGGAAAGAATATTGTGAACTGATAAAAGATTTGCAGGATTAGTAGTTGGAATGTAGCAGATTTAACACTGTGCAAATGTGATCAATATTGAGGGTTCCTTGTGTTTAGTCAAGATCACTTGGTATGTAGAGTAAGTCAAACCTTCCCCCAGGGTAGAGATATCTCTCAATTAATTCTTCCTTCATCATAACGGAAATCAGAGAAGAGAAAATAGATGGATCAATATCCTTTCATACTACAAGAAAAAAAAAACCCCACTTAAAAGGTTTTTGTGTAGGTATGTGTTTGCACCTCAGTATTTGCTGGTGGCTTGATATTGGAGATAACATTTTTGAAGGCATTGAGACTCATCTTAGATTCTTTTTTTTACCCTTGTGGCTTAATTGAATATGGGTTTAAGATTTGTTTAATACCAAATATACTGCTTCTATTGAACAGAATATTACGGTATGCAGAGAATTAAAATTGAGTCATCACTCAGAGAGCAGCAGACTGGAGCATGATAGTTGCAAATGGACTGTAATCCATACAAATAAAGAAAGGATGGGAAAAGCAAAGGATGCCATGGGAAAAAATACTTCCTGCCAGGCATGTGGTAAAAGTGAATAATAACTGATGGACAGCCCACTATATGCTCCTATTACTTGGGTCCTCAAGATGACAAGAGAAAGAAAGAAGAGCCTCGGCAGTACACTGGGCCAACATGGCAAACTTAGAGAAAGATACAGGCTTAGGCAGCTATGCATGGGCTGTAATCTTCATTATTGGTGAAAACTCCAAATGGATACATTCCCAGCTTCATTTGAGAATAGAGATTAAACTTTATAAGTTTTCTTAAGATGGGGGCAGCTAGGTGGTGCAGTAGATAGAGCACCAGCCCTGAAGTCAGGAGGACCTGAGTTCAAATATGGTCTCAGACACTAACACTTCCTAGCTGTGTGACTCTGGGTAAGTCACTAAACCTCAATTGCCTCAGCCAAAAAAAAAAGTTTTCTTAAGACATTACCTTTTTTAAAAATGGTGTCTTTTGTTGTTTTCCCTTAAATTTCATCCCACATGTGTTACTACCTCTCTAGTTTTAAAAACGTTTGAACAGTGCTGACCTTATATCCCGTTCCCCCATTCATAGGCACCCCCATCCTTCTGTATGTTATTAAGTTCTCAGCTGTTATTTTTAGCTAATAGAGAAGGCCTTTCCCTGATGAAATCAAAGCTGGGAGGTGAAGATGGGTCATAAGCATATTGAAGTTTGGATTTATCTGAATCCCAGCTTCACCCACTAATGGTTCTCTGACTTTGAACAAATTGCTCGCTGTCTGTGAGCTCAGTTTCCCCATCTGCAGCACCTGGCTGCCAAGTGAGCCAACCCTTCTTCCCACTTTTATAGATGAGACTGAAGTGTCCAGAGAGGTGAAGAAATGAGTTTGGAGGCCTAACTCTTAAAGTCAGCTACTCAAGGTCTCTGCTCTTTCTACCATTCCATCCGAAGACAACACTTGCACTGGCCCCAAGGTAATTGATGTGAAAGTGCCTTGTAAACTTATAGTCTTCTTCTATGATACCTTACAAGATAACTGCTTTTCTTTTAAATCCCCACAGATTCTATGTTTTGTATCAAAATAAAGTAGTTTAAGTCCCTATAGTATAAGCCCCAAATCAAAACTTTACACTGGGTATCCTCTAATAATAACTTGCATTTAATAGGACAGATTTTCATTAATTTAGAAGTAATTTTTCCTTATCCTCCTATTCCTGTACTTTTCCATGGAGTAATTCAGCAGTAGAACCTGGCACTTGAGGACAGGGCAGTTTGCAGAGAATTTCAATGTAATTTACAAGATATCTGGCAAGAATTATCAGATTTTAAATGGAATAGTCAGTTTTGCAGTGGATTTTTCCTTCCTGTCTGGGCTTAGCAATTAATACATTCCCAGTTTCTTTACTGAAAAGATAATGACAGTTAGCAAAATTATTTGGCAAAAAAAAAAGTTTCCAGAATGCTAAGGCTGAGGAATATAAAAGTTAAAGTATCAAGTTTTGTGTTCTATATTAGTAACACTAGGGGGCATTTAGATGGCACAGTGGATAAGAGCATTGACCTTGGATTCAGGATTACCTGAATTCAAATCTGTTCTCAGACACTTAATACTTACTAACTGTATGATCCTAGACAAGTCACTTAATCCTAATTCTCTCAAAGAAGGAAGGAAGGAAGGAAGGAAGGAAGGAAGGAAGGAAGGAAGGAAGGAAGGAAGGAAGGAAGGAAGGAAGGAAGGAAGGAAGGAAGGAAAAAGTCAGCACTAACAATACATTTTAAAAGTAA
This sequence comes from Myrmecobius fasciatus, assembly GCA_023553655.1. Taxonomy (NCBI): domain Eukaryota; kingdom Metazoa; phylum Chordata; class Mammalia; order Dasyuromorphia; family Myrmecobiidae; genus Myrmecobius; species Myrmecobius fasciatus. The sequence goes on from JAJPUD010000030.1 coordinate 1,097,082, forward strand.
TTTTATACATGTTAGTTTCGTTTTACTTCTATGGAATGAATAATAATACTACAGGCTTTGTTATTACCGTTTCATAGATTAGAAAATTGTCTCAGGTTAAATAACTTGTCTATGATCACACAGATATTAATTGGAATATTTAAATATTCAAACCAGATTATCCTGACTTCGAGTCTAGCATGATATCCACCATGCCACCAGTCTGTCTCTAAATTAAGGTGAATCAGTTCAAACTCTTTATTATCACACATTTTTTATTTTTAGAGTAAGTAAATATTGGAGGGTATACTCTCATCTCATAAGTAAATAAATTGGAAGGATGCTGAGCAAGAAATAATATTATTATAGTAACTTACTCCCCTTATGTTATGATTTTGTAGTTAACAGCATTGTTTTCTACAGAAAAAAAGCAAACAGCTTTACAAGATTCACTTTGTTTATACCTAAATTTAAAGGCAGGAGTACCTTAATATAATAGGATTAATAGGAAAACTACAGAAGCCTATTCACTTTCTTGTTGATTAATTTGTGTTATTTCCCTCTTCTTGTCCCTAAGTTGAACTCTTCCATGTGACTAAAGAAAACAGTTAAATTAATATGCTATGATGACAGTATATCTAGTGAATTATCCACTGTTCTTGGTCTACCAGTCCCCCTCCTTTCTGACTTTAGGGTGAAGGTGTGTTTTATTATCTCTTCTCTGGACTTTCACTGGCTTTTTTTCTTACTCAAAATTCAGTTTTCCTTTTAGTGATTTTTTTCATTTACATTTTTTGTTGTTCTTGTGTACATTGTTCTTTTGGTTTTGAGTATTTTGTCCTGCATCATTTTATATAGATCTTCTCAGAGTTATCAGAATTCCTTATTGGCCATTTCCTTTACATTTGTATAGCAATCTTATTTTTTTAGCCATTAAGTCATTGCTATCAGCTTTTTTTCCATTTTTTGCAGCCATCAGGAGTGCTGTTATGAATATTTTGAATACAGCATTGTTTAGTTATTTTAAAAGAGCAATTTAAAAACAAAAGAGAGGTAACATTAGAATCAGGAAGACCTGGAATACAGGTCCTGTCTCTGATGAATAATAGTTGTGTGACCATTGGCCATAAATATCATTTAAATTCTCAGTGTCCCAAGGAATAGCCCAAGACTACAATTTATCAGATAGATTACAGATCTCCATTAGAAGGGATAGTTTCCTCTTTGTGAATTCCATAAGTAAATATAAAAACAAAAATAAGACTGCCTTCAATTTTTGGATGGAGAAATCCACATTTTCCTTTGTCAAAATCTGAAGAAAAACTTAAAAGTATTTAATTTTTTTTCATCTTTTAAATTAAGATGGCTGGCAATTTTCAGTTTTAATGCAAAATTAAGATCTAATGAAAATTGGAAAAAGCTGTTTTACAATATTACTTTACTCTTGGTGGGGCTCTTTATTATTTGTTGCTGGGTCATTTTTCAGTATTGTCTGACTCTTCATGACCCCATGTGGGGTTATCTTGGAAAAGATACTTGATGCTTTAGCCATAATATTTTTCTATCTCCTTTTAGAGATGAGAGAACTGAGGCAAACAGAATGAAGTGACTTGCCCAGGATCACACAGCTAGAAAGGGTCTGCAGTCACATTTAAGCCCAAGTCTTCCTGACTCCAAGCCTACCACTATCTACTGTGATACCTAGCTACTCCTGGGATCTAATTATAGAGTTGTATATATGGATATACATATCCCCTTTTAAGGGAGGCACACAGTGTGATAGTATGAAAAGAACACCAGCCTTGAAGACATAGAGGTTAATTTTAGCTGCAACTCTTGTTATAATTTTTTGTAATGGTATTGATTCTGCCCACCTTCCAGGAAATTTTTGTAATTATTTTTTTCCTTTGATTAGGATTGATATAATTATATTTGAACATGGCTGAAACTAAATGAGACTTCCAAAAAGACATTAGGGTGTTTCCAAAGACTGAAAATAATGGCTATTTATTAGAATCCTTGGTTTCCTTTAAAGCACAGTCCAAGTGCTACCACCTACAGGAAATCTGATCTCCAGTTATCAGTCTTCTCTCTCTTTCTTTCTCGCTCTCGCTCTCGCTCTCATTTTCTAGTTACTCTGTTAACCTCCCTAGTAAACTTAATCTACTCACTTATTTGTCAACATGCTCTGTGCTCTATTTCCTGAGTTGAATGTAGGGTCCATAAGGGCAAGAACTGTTTGATCTTTGTGTTTTGTATCCCAAGCACAATGCCTTGCACAAAGAGAAGCCAAAAAATACTTATTGGCTTGAATGGAAGCTTTTTGAGTCCACAGGAATTTTGTGTGGGCCAAAAAAGACCGAAAGGATTTTGTAAATTTTAAAGCACTGTACAAAGGTGTGTGGTAGAGTTTCCAAGATGCAGTATGAAAGAGGAAAAAAAGATAAATTGTAAGTTTGGAATTCAGCTTAACAAGAATTTATTAAATGCCTATTCTGCATAAGATACCAACAATATAAAAACAAAAAATGAAGACTCTCAGAGACTTTACATTCTTTTGGAGGATCCAATCTGTAAGTAACTAAATAAATATCAGATAATTTGAGATGGCAAGCAAGCACTAAGAACCCAAAATTATGAGGAAAGACTTCTTTGGGACAGGTTATTATCTGAACTGAATCATGGTTGAGGTCGGGGGGAGTTGCAGGGAAGCTTCAAAAAAGTACACAATGTGTTCCAGGGAGTAAGGAACAGTTTATGCAAAGGCACAGAGACAAGAAATAAATAGAATGCCAGGTTTGGGAAACAACAGACAAACTGGAGGAATAATCTTTACAAGGCACAAGATTGGGATTTAGAATGTTGACTTTAGGGGAACAGCAAGAAGACTGGTTTTATTGGAACCTTGAATGAGTATAGAGGGGAACCATGGGGAAGGACGCCTGTAAAGGGTGATTGGATCCAGGGTGCAGAGGCGTTTTTATGTGAATCTGAAGGTAGTGGGGAGCCACTGCTGTGGCTAAAAAAAATTCATCAGTCATTGTTAGGTGATAGATAATTGACTGGCCTCTCTGATCCTAAGTAAGTTGGTCCTCAGATAACAGCATTATTGGACCCAAACAAAAGGCTGCTATATATTTCTTTTCCAGTGGCTTATCATGGATAGTTCTCATGAGCAGGGGAGTGAATGATATATATACATTAGAAAGATTATTTTGGTCGCTTGAAGGTTCATGGGAAGATAGAGAAATAGGGAAACCGAAAGAAATGTAGCAGGAGCCAATGATAATAGCCTAGAACAGAAATAGGATATTGAGGGCCTGAACTAAAGTTGTGACTGTGAAAGGGAATGATTGTGATTTGAAACGTGAGAGGAAAAAACTAACTTCTTAAATATTGATTAAATATGGGGACAAGAAAGGAGAAAAAGGCAAGAATGATTCTGAATTTGTGAACTGAGGAAATTAGAAAAATGGTGGTGCACATAATAGAAAGAAAAAATAGGGAAGTTTAGGGAGAAGAATTTCATTTTGCATACGCCAAATTTGTGATGCATATGGAACATCCAGATAGAGGTAGCCAGTGGACAGTTGGTGGGACTGGCACTGGAGAGAAAGATTAGAGCGTCACATATAGATTTGTAGAGTTATCTGCTTTAAGATGGTAGTTGAATCCATAGAAGCCGATTCCTTAGAGAAAGAAGTAAAGAAAAGGCTCAGGGCCACGCTTTGAAAGAAACATCTAGAGTTTAGGGTATAGGAGAAGAATCAGGTGAGATCCTTGACAAAAGTTAAAGGAGGAGAGAGAGGACTGCTTATCAGCATCAAAAGCAGCAGAGATACCAACTAGCTGTGTGGCTTCAGACAGTTTTATCTGTCTGGACCTCATTTAATTCATCCATAAAATGGAGGATGTTGAACTAAATGATCTCCAAGTCTCTTTCAACTATTTAATTATGGAAATGCTATGTTTGTTTCCTGTGTTTAGGGATTTTGTTTAGAGGTTTTACTAATTAGTAATCATTTATAAAACATTTAATTTGCTGTGCAATGTCTAATAATTATAAAATTGCAAAAGCAAATGCAGATCTCTAGTTAACTGTCAGTCATCTTTGACCTCTTATTGTCCCTCATTCTCTGACCAGTCTGTCATCAGGTTAGGTTGATTTCCTTCCCATGGTCCCTTACATTCCTTTCTTTCTATTTTTGCCACCGCCACTATTCTTATTATAGGTTTATACATTAGATCTAGAAGAAGTCCTGCAGCTCATCTAGTCCAATCTCATTTTACAGATTTAAAAAAAAAAATAGGCTAAGATTGGTAAGGTGATTTGCCCATGGTCACACAGGTAGTAAGTAGTAGAACTGGCATGCAAATAGTAGATCTTCCAACTCCCGATCCAAGATTCTTTTCACTGAACAGTTTCCTCTCATCTCATGCCCACCTTCTGAAATGCCTTACAATAACTCTCTAATTAGTTTCCCTCCATCCTGACCTTCTCTTCTCCAATCCATCCTGCATTTGACCTTCAAAATATTTAAAGAATTTGTCGTATAAATTCCTTCCATGCAGACCAGCATTTAGCACTTTTAAGCCCTTTCAATATGCCAGGCTCTATGCTAAATTCTGAAATTCTTTTTCACTTTAGTGTAAAGAGTTTTCATAAATTGCTGTGGCTAAAAAAAATTCATCAGTCATTGTTAGGTGATAGATAATTGACTGGCCTCTCTGATCCTAAGTAAGTTGGTCCTCAGATAACAGCATTATTGGACCCAAACAAAAGGCTCCTATATATTTCTTTTCCAGTGGCTTACCATGAGTTCTCATGCATAATGGATACAAGTTCTTGCAGGTTGTAATAAGGTAAAAAAGTTTGGAGTATAGACTTTCAAAATCTTCTTAAAACAATGTTTTTGTTATGTAATTCCACTCTACTTTTTAACACACAGTCTCCCTATTATTGCCTGTTAAATCAAGGTTTAGCAACTCAACCAGGCAGGGAAGATCTTCCCACTTTATTTATTCCAATCTTAATCCCCAATCTTACCCTACATCATATAATTTTGCCCCAGTAAATCTAGTCCTTGACATGTAACCTGTTCATTTCTGTCATTGCTTAAAATGAAATCCATTCCATTCTATCTCCTACTATTTTTCTACCTATACAAGTTTCACATGTCTTTCAAGGCCCAACTCAATTTTATCACCTTTCTAAATCTTCCTCAACTACTTAAAACCATACCTTTTCTTTCTCTTGATTCATTGGACATATCCTCCCACCCTTTTGCATTCTGGTGGAGTGTAGGATTATGAAAGCAACCAATTATATTGAAATATAGTTGTCAAAATAATTTTTTTAATTCATAGATCCCAAAAGTCTATACCATACAAACTTCTTAATTATTACTTTGAAAGCTGGGTATTTATTTCATTTATATATTCTTGCCACTCTAATTAGACTGTAAGCTACCTTAAGGTGAGAGACCCTCATCTATGTATCTTCTTTAGTTCCTGTTTCAGTGTTGGCCCATTATAAACTTTTATAACATACTTGTTTACTTGGCCCCATTGAGTATACCCCAGTTAAGGCTTTTGTCAAATACTGGAAAGAGTATGACAGGTGAAAACAACAAACCCTACCACCCCAACTCTCCTCAAAAAACTCACTAAAACCCCATAGCAATGATAAAAACAGCCTTTTTTCAAGCTCTACTCTTTAAAATGGAAAGGAGGTGGAACAAATCATCTGGATAGTTCTCTGAAAGACAGGAAGATTTTTTTTATGTTCATTTTAGCTCCTTTTAGTGTTTAGAAATTTAGTTCCTTCATATGATGCCTGACTCTGGAGAGTTAAGCATGGTAATAAAAAAAAATGCTGGAGCTCCAGCATGTGAGTGTGCTAATCTAGCCCCTGAGAGGGAGTAGTAGCTGCCAGTGTCCCCAAGGACATAGTGATATTCTTGCCTTTGATATTTGCTGTAGAAAGTTGATAGGAAAGGAGTTTCTTCAAGAGAGATAAACATTCTTAGGTAAACATTGAGCTTCCAAGATCATCTAAAGGCTAGCATATGTATATGTATTCATGTAACATAACTAAAATTTAGCTCTGTCACATAGTTCTTGTGTTCACTTTTGCCTTTGGCAAATTTTGTTGCAGGAGAGGTTTTTCTCTCTAATCTCAAAGTTTCTTAGGTTTTAATTGGTTTTGTTTTTGTCTTCAAAGATACGATCATTTGAGGAAGAATATTTTTATTTGGGCCAGGTAGAAAATTTCTACCTTTCAAGGATATTGCCATGTTTAGATGTACGTGAACGGTTAAAGTTGTTTAATCAATGGTCAAATGTCAATTTGACATTTTTTGCTCATAAGATTTAGCTATTTTGAGGGACTCCAAATATATGAGATGTGCCTTCATTTGGAAAGCTCCCTGTGTGGTGAATAATGACATGGCTTGGTGAGTGACTGAGGTGCCTTGTTGTCTGTAACATGATCTTTCCCAATGGTACATCTGGAACTTGGCCTCCTGGAAGGCCCCAAAATAGACTGGTCACTGAAGGAAGAACTTCATAAGAGGACATGAGGGGGATCCCGGTCATTCTTAACCTGGACAGAGTTTGTTAGCATCAGTAAGGCACAAATAATCCTCTGCTCATAACCACTTCTATGTTCTTTCTGTTTTGTTTATTTGAAGGCATTTTATCCTGTTCTCAACTTCTATCGTTGAATCCTGGCTTGAACTTATTTTTCAGTAGCTAGCCTCTGCATTGGTGCAAAGATCGCTGTTACATACCTCTTTGGCTCATCTGTAGTCTTTCTAATTAGCAAACAGAGTAAATCTGTGGGAAGCTTGAAAAATTGAGTGATGTGTGGTAGATCTGAATTGAACCCAAAAGATCTGGGTCTAAATCCTGCTTTAGATATTTACTAGCTGTGTGACCATGGAAAAGTTATTTAATCCTTGTGTCCTACATTTTCCTCATTGGTAAAATGAAGTACTTGGAATTGATGCTCCCAAATTTCTTTCAGCTCTAAATCTATGATTTGTCTTCAAATAATTTAGTTCTGTAATTTAGTATTCTTACATATCTTTAATCATCAGTCCTTCTCAGATACTCAGCAAGGCACACACACCTATCTGCTTGATGTGCTCTCTTCCCCTTGTATCACTCTAAGTAGACTTGACTGACATCAACCTGGGACTCTTCCTGCTTTCTCTCTGTTATGATGCTATAACATTTAACCAAGCAACAGTCTCTGTAGGGAAGAAAGGAAGTATTGCGGAGACAGGAGAATAATAGTACAGAGGTGCTTGTTTTTAATTTTTTTTTTAACATTCAACAAACATATCAAGCAATTACAAGGTATTGGACATTAGGGAGACAAAAACAAGAAGAAAGGTCCTTCCCCTCAAAAGAGGAATGACCATTGAGAGAATAATTTGGAAACAGCAAAGGAACAAAGGTGATCATGGCTCCCTCCCCAGTAATCTGGTGGGATGGCAGTATCATGGGCTTTTTTTTTAAATAATGGTCATTAAAAGTTGATTTCCAAAAAAAAAAAAAAAATTCCATGCTGTGCTTAAGGGATCAAGGAGTTCTCTTTGGTTCTGAAGACTTAAATAGCTGCATGCTTTCTATATTTTGTTTGATTGTCATTCATTTCCACCCCCCATTTCTTTGTTTGTCTCTGGTTCTTTTTGTTTTAGGAAAATCAGTCATCAGCCAACGGTCCATCTGAGGAGAGTCCTAAACCACCTCCCACAAGGGAGGGCATCCCAGTGTATCCACAACTTCGTGCTGGCTACATACCCATTCCAGTTATCCACGAAGGATCTGAAAACCAGCAGCAGCACCCATTCTACTCCTATCAGCAGCCTGGGATGCATCGAGTGAAAGCAAAGACCTCTCTGAGAGCTCAGTCACCTCTAAGGTCCTTTTCTCCATCAGAATCCCCACTCAGAAGCTCATCTGAATCTACCCAGCCAGAGAAAAAGAGTGGAAAGTCAAAAACAGTTGCAGCAGCCCAGGCTCCAACATCTCAAGGACTTGAGGTAACTGGGTGTATCTTATAGGAAAGCGGCCTAGCTACTGTTCAGTGCCCTCTGAGATTCTCTTGCTTCATTTGATTATAAATAGGCATGTAATTCGGATTTCCTGGGCTTTTCTGACTTGTAACATATAATCTATTATTTAGGTGTCCTCATCAGTCACTAAGCCACTGAAGAAAGTTGGTTTTTTCCCCCAGTGTATATTGACAAAAGACATTTTCCAACATTTATTCAAAGTCCTTAATATAGACATGCCCTGGAAAACGTGTATTAGCACACTATTTTAATAATCTTTTGAAGCTGTTTCACCCAATAATATAATAGCTGATATTTATATAGTGCTGCTTTTTTTTTCTTGATATCTAGCATACAGTCTTGGCTAATAACTGAATGAATGCAAACAATTAATAAACATTTATTAAGTGCCTAGTTTGTACTGAGCCCTGATGATACAAAAAGAGGCAAAAGACAGTCCCTATCCTCAAGGAGTCTACAATCTAATAGGGCAGACAATATTATTGCAAAGCAAAATGTATACAGGATAAATAAGAAATAATTTACTAAGAGAGGGCATCGGAATTAAGAAAGATTGGGGGAGGTTTCTATATATAATGCTTGAAAATGCTATATTATATATTGTTTACTTCTCACAACAACCTTATGAGGTAGGCATTCTAGATATTCGCATTTCACAGATGAGAAAACTGAGTCTTACAAAGGTTTTATGACTTCTAAAAAGGCTTTGTGGACACCTAAAATAGTAAGTATGAGAGGCAGGTATTTGTTGATCTGTAAACCTCTTTCCACTTTACCCAACACCAACAACCATTAAAAACAAAAACCTCAATGGTTCCCATGGTGGATTAATTTTCCTCATAGAGACAGTTTTCTGAGACTGCACCTGAATTGTAGCCTGGCATAGGAGATGTTGAAGACGAGGATCAGGGAACTGGCTCTGCCTCATCCTGCCAGAGTGACTGAATAAGTCACTTCATACCTCTGGGCCTCAATTTCTCCAACTGCAAAGTGAGGTTAGGCTAGATGGTTGTCTATTCCTTTCCACTTTTCTAGCATTTTGATATCCTATGCAAGGAAGCATTGTGGAAAAGACATAAAAATGTCTTGGGAGTCTGGAGAGTTAGGTTTTATTCCTGGATCTGTGCCAGCTGAGTGAATCCACTTACCTCTTCAGGTCTCTGATTCCTTGTCTGCAGAATGAGGGGTTGGTCCAGATCCTTTTTATGGTCTCTGAAGTCCTGTGGTTCTGAATGGGAGGTTTGAGACCTTTGACATATTAAATGTATAAATCATTACCTGCCTCTTGTATAATAATTTTCATTTCCTGTCTGCCCTAAAGATAGGTTTCATCTCTTCTGCATTCTGAATTGTACTCTCTGCATGTGGGAATTAAAATAACCCTGCTGTGGAACATCAGGGGAAGTTTTCTCTTTTATAACAAGTAGTGAATGTATTTATGCTCTCTGGAATTTTTTTTTTTTTAATTTGTGTTGATTTGTTTTTAACCTCACCTATATTTCCCAACATATCCCTCAATCCTTTCCTTTCCAAAGAGTCATTACAAAAATATAAAGTAAGTCATCTCTTTTACTTTTGTGACTTTCAGAGATCCCAGTCTCCAGACTCCTCCTCCTCCTCCTCCTCCTCCAGTCTGCCTCCATCCACTCTCAGGAGCTCCAAGGCCTGCCACCACCTTCCTCGAGGCTATATCCCTATCCCTGTGATCCATGAGCAGAATCACCCCCGACATCCATCACAGGCTTATCATCAGGCCCAGAAGACTCACTATCCAGCTTCCCAAGGAGTTCATGCTGATGATCGGGAAACCAGGGCTGCCCATGCACAGTCCCCGTACAAAGTGGTTACCAGGGGCACATCCAGCCGGGAAGCATCTCCATGTGGAGCTAATGCATCTGTGCTTTCCTCCTCTCCTGCCCGAGTACACACCATCATGGAAACCCCCGAGGTAGGGAGACTTCTAGACCAAAGCCTTCAGCCCATTTTACTTATATAGTTCTTTGATCTTGAAGAATCCCATCTGGGGTTAGTATCATTTTCACCCAATTAGTCTTAAATCATTTCTGGAGGAAATGTAGTTTTTGCCTTTCATGTGAAGCAATTAATTGGAATTCAATATTAGAAAGGACTCTTGAGTTTATTCTACATTCTTCCCCCTCCCCTAATTTTACACAGGAGCCAACTCAAAGTCTGATAAGAGATTCCATGACTTTCCCTAGGGTGGACAGAATAGCAACTAGCAGAACTACTTCTGAACCATCTGCACTAGAAAATGGGACTTTACACTCAGTTACAGTGATTTCAAATCCAGTATTCTTTCCATTTTGCCACACGAGGCAGCTCTTTGCTGCGCTGGATAAACAGCCAAACTTGAAGTCTTGAAGATCCTAAAACTCAATTGGGCCTCAAACATTTAGTAGCTGTGAGACCTCAAGCAAGGCACTGAACTCTATCTGGCTCTGTGCCCTCATTAGGAAGTAGGGATGATAATAATAGCACCTACCTCCCAGGACTGTTAGTGAAGATAAAAGCAGCTCAGATATATGTAAATCATTTTGCAACTGTACATCATGTTTGATAAATATTAGCTACGTTATTGTGTTGTGTCCTCTCCTCTGAGCTGCCTGTAGAAATACAGTCTGAGAATTAAATTCCTTTCCACATCTTGTGCTTCAAGTTTTACTTGCTCCAAGGTGATTTCTTTTGAGCCTGACCTAATTTCACAGGTTCCTAGGAGATTAGCTGTGGTAAAATGCAGAAAGCATGGAATCAAAGGATCAAGAAACTGGGGTCCTCCTGCATCTGCTACTCATTAACTTATTTTTATACTATTGGAATATTGGGGAGAAAAAATTTGATCAGTCCCTTCTGAGTTCTCCCACCTCAAAGTAACAAAACCCCCAGAACATATGCAGGCCATCCCTTTCTCCAAAATTTAGAAAAGTACTAAGCAACTTCTGCAGAACTTTCAAGAATTGATTTCTCTGTCCTAGCCATTAATTCACTCGCATTCTCATCTAGTCTAAACTCCCTGGCTATTTTCTATGACAAGTCGTTCCCTAGCTTGGGCTATAAAATGAGAGGGCTGGATTAAAATCATTGGATGATTCCATAAGGTCTCTCTCACTCCTATGATTTTTATCTGTTTTTTTTAGTTAAGCTTTTGTTGGCCTTTGGTGATAATTTGCCAAGGATTTTAAGATTAAGTTGCAGACTGGGATCCCTTGAGTGATATCATGGGATAAGATGAATTTGGGATAAGAGACTGATGCCTTATCAGTTTTGCTTTTATGGGAAAGATTAGTTTGTCCATAAAATAGCATTTCTTACTGAGAACTAAAGCAATGAGGGAGTATAGAGGAGGCCACAATGGAATTGAAAGCAGGAAGGGTTTGAATCCTGCCTCAGCCACTGAACAACCATGTGACCCTGGAAAAGTCACATAACTACTCTTAGCTTTAGTTTCTTCCTCTTTACCATAGGAATAGGAGATAGTACCAATCCTCCAGGGTTGTTGTAGCGAATAAAATTAAGGTATGTGAAGTGTTTTATAGATCTTAATATAAATGGTAGCTATTATTACTGTTTTTATCTAATGTGTCTAGTGCCACTTGGAACTGCCAGCACACTAGTAGTAGATCTGCCATGTATTTCTGCTAACCCAGAAGTCCTTGAAGTTACCTCTTGTGCCTCTTACACAAATGACATGTCCTGTTTTGCTCAAAACAGTCATGCTCCTTAAAAAAAAAAAAAGAGAGAGAGAGTATGGTGATATCTTCCTCCTACAGGCCTTTGATTAACAGAATAACAATGTTATTATAGAAAAACATTTTGCATATTTCCCTTTTAAAACTTAGAAGGGCTTTTTTCCCCTCCCTAGTCCTTGTAACCTAATTTGAGAATACTTTGGTATCATCATACAAGTTTGAGGGGCATTTAGTGTTTTGTCTAAGACCACACAGCTAATAAATGACTAAGGTATAATTTGAACTCAGGGCTTTCTGACTCTAGGTCCAAAGGGTCCACTATGCACTGTACTACCTAACTGGGTACAGTTGTTGCTTATATCTGTATCTGGCCTAACTGTTTGGAAGCACATTCTTCCCTTCCTCTCTTCTGAGGCACAGTTCTTAAAAGATTAAATATCCTTATCATTCTATTTTTTAGATATTTGGTATTTTATTATTAGAACTGGAAGGGTCCTTAGAGGCTATCAAATTCCAAGTCTCTTGTTTTATATAGGAAGTAGTCAAGGCAGGATTTGAACTTGGATCTTCCCAACTCTAAGCCTAACTATGGCACTTAGTTTTCTGGAATCAGTTTATCTTCTTGTCTCTGGCTACCTTGAAATGGGACTCTTGTTCCCCTCTCATTCCCCCCTTTTCTCTGAAGCACAGCTCTTAAGGGCTTAAATATCATAATCATTCTTTCAAAAAACAAAGTGTCTTTGGGAGAAACAATTCCTGACCAATCAGAAGTGACCAAAAAAGGAACAGAGTCTTTCAGAAATGGAATCTTAGAAGAAAGCACTCTGACCAGAAATTTATATATACCAAAATTACTGATGAGCTCAAAACAGTGCAGGCTAATGAGCTCAAAAAGCTCCACCCTTCCCCTCACTCCTATCCTCCATACACACAACCCACTCCCACACCTACTCCGCTACAAAAAAGCCCAAATCCTTCCTACCTATGACTGGCATATGATAAATGTTATTCATGATTTATATTCCACTTTGTCTTATACAGCCCAAGCTTGTCTTTAAGACACATTTTCTAGTATTTTCAGTTTTGAAAATATCTATGTATTTACTAATTTCCTGAAAATTATCACTCTTAGTTTTTAAAAATATATTTGTCTTCTCCAGGCTTCTCCTCAGCAGCCAGGGATCCACCAAGAGTCAACCCCAGTGCCCCAACCCGAAAATGACCTGGAAAGTAAGTCAAGCCCTGCTGAACCAGATCTGTCTTCAGGCTATATCCCAATTCAAGTTATTCACAAGGAGACTGATTCTAAACCAGTTTCCCAGAAGCCTCCACCTCCTCCTGAGAAGGTTGAAGTGAAGGTCCCTTCTGCTTCAATTCCCACTCCCTCTCCCATTCCCGACCCTTCTGCCCCTAGCTCTTCCAAGATTGTAGATGCAGAAGAGAGGCCAACCTCCCCCATTCCTTCCTCTCCTGAACTAGCACCACAGAAGCCAGCTGATGTGGAAGCAGGCCCCAAACATCCTGGTGTGATGAAAGTGGAAGCAATTCTGGAGAAAGTCCAAGGGCTCGAGGAAGCTGTGAATTCATTTGAAGGAAAGAAGACAGACAAAAAATATTTGATGATTGAAGAGTATTTGACCAAAGAGCTTCTGGCCTTGGATTCAGTGGACCCTGAAGGATGTGCTGATGTGCGTCAGGCCAGGAGGGATGGTGTAAGAAAGGTCCAGCAGATTTTGGAAAAACTTGAACAGAAAGCTGAAGATGTCCCAGGTCAAGTTCAAGTTTATGAACTCCAGCTGAGCTCCCAAGACAATGTTAAGCCCCTGCAGGAAACTGTGGCACCCAGTACCACCACAACAAGCAAAAGTAAGAAGACAAGGCATGAAAAGGTCAGCAGGGAACCCAAAACGGAAGCACAGCAGCCCAAAACCAAAGAGATAGCAGACCCCAGTACAAGCACAAACACATTGCGTAATCCAGCAGAACCATAGCCACCTAACTGTTCTAAATAAAAAAAAACTAACTTGGACTCGGGAACTTGACCCTGTGTGCTTAAAGAAATTTTAAGTTGCATGCATTTCAGGAATTTTGCAGCCATTGGTTTATAATAAACATAGCAGCTTGTGGGGATGGGGGGAACACAGTAACAGCTTGGGTCAGGGTAGAAATAGTAAGGATAAGTAGAATCTAAACACCGAAAAGGCTAGAATGAAAATGACGCTTTTCTTCTGTATTCTTCTCTTGTATAAAGAAGCTGCTTGTTGTTTCAAAGGTTAGTCCCATACTTGAGTCATTCTCGTGCCCCCTGTGTACAAGGGCATGCTATGTTAATCCATGTATGGATTGTCTTCTCATGTTACTTCCTTACCTAAAGGGAGCTAGGGGGAGAAATCAGTATATCACCACTCAAGAATAACCAACTTTAACTTTCAGCAAGATGATTTTTTTCCTTCTTTTCACCATTGGACATTTTAAGTCATGACAGCAGGAAGTATATAAGAAACCATAGTATTATTTATATGTGTGGATAACTTTCAGTGCTCAATTTTAAGGATGGAAAATAAACCAAGAATAATTATAATAACCAGATATGCTCATTGTGATTTCTGAAGCCCTGGTTCCTGATCCATATCTGAAATAAGTCTCATTTACAAATCTGTCTGGGTTTGATGTACATTTTTGCATTGACTCTGTGACATAATTCATCATAAGAGAAGAATGAAATACTGTGACGTGCTAGCATCCCTTTTGGAAACTGCTAAACAGATTCATTTGAGAACTTCAGTGAGGCATTCTTAGCTACCTCAGGCTTCAGGGCATACTAAGTGCCCTGAGTCTTCTGGGCCCTTTTAGATAATGCAGGGTGGGGTAAAGTAATTCAGTCTGCATTTCCAGAGAAACTGGGCAAGGCTTTCAGGAGGCCAGAGTTGAGGAATATATTCTCTCTGGAACATCAAAATTTCTGGGATTTCACTGATTTTCCCCAAAGGTAGGCTATTTATGATGAGGTTCTGGGTCACTAAGGGGGGGTTGGCAGAGAAAGGCTGAAGTGCTGATAAGATTATAATACTTCCTGAGATAAGCAGGGAAGGGTCTGATAAAGAAGGGTCCAGTCCCACCCCGGTGGAGTTCTTTCATAACCCCATTTTACTGTGTCCAATCAGAAAGCCAAGTTAGGATGTCAAACTCACTCCGTTAAATAACCCCTATAAATCTGTCCATGGCCTATGCCATCTTGGCTGAATCCCTTTTGAGTTAGCCTACTATTGCATCCTTATTTTTACTTTGACCCTCTTTCTCCATGCCTTATGATGTCTTTCTCTATGCTATAGCTAACAAACTCTTTTAAGGTGCTAACTTTTTTAGGATTTGGCTTGCCAGTCAGTGGCATGCTCCCAGTTCATGGTGTATTCCTTTTTTCTAATAAATTGGGAGTTCCCTTGAGGAACTTGTCTTTTTCATTGTTGATTGTTAAAACCCCTTTCCTTGTTAACTATTTGCTCTCCCAAATCTAATGCATATTTACCACTCTTAGTGCCTATTTTACTTCATCATTTTTGTCCATAACCTCTTTCTTGTAAATAAACCCACCTTTTAGCAAAGGAGAAAGCCTTTGTGAATTCTTCACATGTGAGTTGCTACCAAACCCTAACATTTGGTGCCAGTTGCTCTCTTCAGCCTCATCATTGGTGTGCCTACATAAATCTCATCACCTAGAAACAATTCTGTTTCTAAAGACAGGGTTTGGACACATCCAGAACCTCAGGTTCCTTAGATTCTAGGTCCTGCCTCTGACCAAAGATTTTCATTTCTCTATTTACCAAAGAACAAATCTACCAGGGATTCTACCACTGTAAGGAAGCCCAGAGTTGTCACATAAAGTAAATCAACTTTGAATCTTTTATTCACCATATTTTTTCATTTTCTTCTCTTTGTGTTTAAATGGCTTCACTTTTTTCTCCTTTAGAATTCTCTAGATAGGTTAAGCTCTGAAAGGGTAACTGTATAAGCAGCAAGAAGGGGAGCAAAGAATTTGGAGTTAGCTAGTGTATTAACAGATTTTTAGAAGTTGTATCATCTAGATCTCCCTAAGGTCCCTTCCAGTTTGAATTCTATGATCTTATAATCCCTCATCTTATACATAAAGAAATTGACAGCGCATCAAGGCAAAATGACTTTTTTTTTTTTTTTTTTTTTAGCTTTTTGTTTTTTGCTGAGGCGATTGGGGTTAAGTGACTTGCCCAGGGTCACACAGCTAGGAAGTGTCTGAGACCAGATTTGAACTCAGGTCCTCCTGACTTCAGGGATGGTGCTCTATCCATTGCACCACCTAGCTGCCCTGGCAAAATAACTTCTAAGATCATACAGAATCACTGACAAAACCCATGCTAAGAACATAGATAATGTGTTTGGCTCTCCAGTGTCATAGCACTTTTTGTACTATGGCATGCTGCTTCTCTGTAAACTTGTTTCAATGTTATATGTGTGTTATATGCTGCTTCATGTGTTCAAAATACATAAGTAATGGGAACAGCACAGTTCAAGAAAATATCTAAATGCATAAAAATTCTCACATGACTGACTAGTCCAGAATCCTGTTAAATGTCTTGTTAGATGCATTTAAGCAGCCACTCAAAATGACTGTTTATAGAGAGGTGTATGTGTATCCACATATATTCTAATTTATATTAGTTATTTTCTTTTCCCCTTTTGAATGTTCTGACTCACTTTGGAACAGCAAACCAATAGAGAAGAGAGGTATTAGGCAAACCTTAAGCCTATCTAAAATCTTGGCTAAAGAAGGAACGTGACTACAGAGAAAATCTGGCCATGATACAGACTTTTACTGTAAACAAAATAAGTGTTCAAGTTGAAAAAGATTTCTTTGGTACAAACATTTGTAATCTTTAAAGGCTGTTTTTCCCCAAAGCTTATGTACTGGATATCATTGTTGACTCTGTTTTAATATTGGAATTAGCAATGCACAATCCTGTGTCGTCAGTTTGCTACTCTTAGCTTTGTGAACAACACTGAAGTCATTCTGACGTTGATCTGCCAACATAATTCTGGTATGAACTCATCTGGGTACCACATTCTGGCTGTGGGATTGCATTTCTGCTTCAAGCACGTTGCCACCGCTGATATAAAAGAGAAGTACATCCTTCACGCAGCTGAAACTGAAGATGACATAATAAACAGAATCACTAGGAGACTTATTCCAGTCAAAGAATACATACAGAACTCTTTGCGTCTTTGGACTGCTCTTAGGTAACTGAGTTGGAATCCGATTTGGCATCTCCTGGTGGTTCCTAGGTTCTAGATGGGACAGTAGTGATGAAAGTTCCTATCCTTCACATACCCTACACTATAACCAGAATAAACCACTTGTGTCCTGAATATATACTTTACTTTGCTATTTCTTTACCTATTATGCCATTTCCTATTCTTGGAATTAACCATCCTCCTCTTATCTCAAAACTCCTGAAAAATCCTTCGAGCCATGCAACATGCTACATCTTCTATGAAGTGATTTTTTTTTTCCTCAGAAATTTATCCTTCCCTCAGAAATCTCAAATCATTTTCTATGTTCATTCTACTCCATATTCTGTCTCCTCTGTCCCACAGTCACTGTATCAGATTGCCCATATAGTGTGATGAAAGCAAGTCTTCGAGTCCCAGTCGTGGAAGACCTCCCAGGTTATATGGTAATCCTTCTGAAGGCAGGTCCAACATAGAACTAACTGGTAGATTGCTGGGAGCTATTCATTGCAGTTGCAATGCTAACTTTCTTCATCCCTTTTTCCTAAATCTTTTATTCCATCATTAAACATTTATCAACCATCTGCTGTATTGCAGGCACTGGGCTAAATGATGGGGATGCAAAAACAGGCCCAAAACAATCCCTGCTCTCAAGGAGCTCATGATCTAATGTATTCACTGTTTTTACCTTTCCCTACCTTTATATGTAAGTTAACATAAATTCCGCTTGTCTCAAACTACAGACATTGCCTAGCAGACTGCCATCATACATGCCACCAATATTGGCCCAAGACCTCGGAATTATCTTTGAGTCTTTCTCTTCTTTTCTCTTGTATTCAACCTATCACAAAATCTGCCCCTCCAAAATATTTCTTCACATTCTTACATATAAAACAAGATGGGCAGATGTATATAAAGTGATGCAGAGAGAGACAAAAGAACAATATACACAATGACTACAACAGTGTAAATAAAATGTACATGGAGAGAACAAAAGTCAGTTACAAAACATCAGTATTAACACTTTGCTATCAAAGTTAAAGAAGACCTCTTTCCTGAAGGCAGTGTGCCCCATTGGAAAGATCATTGCATTTAGAGTTATAGATGGATAAAAGGAAGAGACCTTTGAGGTCATCCAGTCTATCTCCTCTCTCATTTTATCATTGAGAAAGCCAAGATCCAGAGACATTGAGTGCCTTGCCTACAGTCACACAAGTAATAAGTGGTAGAGTCAAGATTTGAACCCAGTTCTTCTGACTTCAGATTTATTGCTTTCTCCACTGTATCCTGTCTCTCATAAAGTTTAAACTGACTGTTATTTACTACCCTTGTGTGTTTGAACAAGTCATGTAACTAACCTGGACCTCAGGTTCCTCGTTCATGTAATGAGAGGGTTGGATATGATGAACGCTCAACATCTCTTCCAGATCTAGATTTGCTATCCTTTCTATGAACAATTATTGGATTATTTTCAGAAAAATATACTTTATTGGGAGATAGAGTGGACAGTTATTTGAGTTTTTTGTTAAGAATTATCTATTGTGATGCAGAAAAAGCATTTGATAAAATCCAACACCCATTCCTTTTAAAAACACTAGAGTATAGGAATAAATGGGCTTTTCCTTAAAAGGATTAGTAGCATCTACTTAAAACCATCAGCAAGCATCATATATAATAGAGACAAACTAGAACCATTCCCAATAAGATCAGGAGTGAAACAAGACTGCCCACTGTCACCATTACTATTTAATATCGTATTAGAAATGTTAGCTTTGGCAGTAAGAGAAGAAAAAGAGATTAAAGGAATTAGAGTAGGTAATGAAGAAACCAAATTACCACTCTTTGCAGATGACATGATGGTATACTTAGAGAACCCTAGAGATTCAACTAAAAAACTACTAGAAACAATTCACAACTTTAGTAAAGTTGCAGGATTCAAAATAAATCCACATAAAGAATTATCTATTGTGTCAGAACAAAACATAACACATTTTTTAAACATTATAAAGATTAAGGCACTTTCTGTTTGTGACCCACAATTGCTGCTTTGAACTCGGATTTGATTAGTAACAGTAATTAGCTATTTCTCAGGAGATGAAGTATGAGAGCATGGTCATGTATAGTCTCAGCTCACATTCCTATAAGACACTATGTGAATGTGGCCAATTTGTCTACTCTTCTGTAACATTATACAAATGTAACCATACTCCAATGAGTGGAATCCAGAGTGGAAGTTATTTTAGGCTGTGCAGGAGGCTGGTGGGAAAATGCTGGAACATGTTCTGAGTCACTTAGTCAAATACCTTTCTTTCCACTTTATAGTAGTGAAAACAAATAACAAAAACAAAATCCTTGAAGGACAAAGCTCTCCCCTTCAAAATTTGTTGTTAGAAAGACTAACATTTCTTCAACTTTTTTTCTCCACAAAAAATCTTGGCTTTGTCAAGAAGCTCTGCTCTGACATGTATGTGAATGAGGTATAAAACTTTAGAATGTCAGAATTAGAATGGATCTGAGAAGTGATCTAATGTACTCTCCTGATTTTACAAATCAGAGTTGGGGCCAGAAGAGATGAAAATTCCCCCTCAGGAGATAACTTGAATCATAATTGGACCAAGCATCAGCTTATCATCCTTTCTCTCCCTTCCTGGTCTCTTTCCCACTCTACCCAAAACTTCTTTCCTTTCAATTTTATTCTTGTTCTCAGCCAATTGTCAGAGTATCTTGATCATGTGATTTACTCCTATCTTTCCAAGCCTCAATCTTTCCTTTTACTGGTTCTTTCCCTGTTGCTTAAAAGCATATCCAATTCCCTCATTGTTAAAGAAAAAAAAAAAAGTCATTAATTTCTCAAACAATTGTCCTATATCTCTTCTCCTTTTTCTAACCAAATTCCTAGAAGAAAAGATGTCTTCTACTTGTCTCCACTTATGCATTTCCTTTCACTCATTTTTCTTTTTCTTTTTTTCTTCCCCCTTTATCTTTTTTTTATTAAACCTTTTTATTTTCAAAACATATGCTTAGATAATTTTCAACATTCACCCTTGCAAAACCTTGTTACAAATTTTTTTCCTAACCCTTTCCCCTAGATGGCAAGTAATCCAATATATATTAAATATGTGCAATTCTTCTATACATATTTCCACAATTATCATGTTGCACAAGAAAAGTCAGATCAAAAAGGAAAAAATGAAGCAAACAACAAAAAGTGAAAATACTGTGTTGCGGGGCAGCTAGGTGGCACAGTGGATAGAGCACCAGCCCTGAAGTCAGGAGGACCTGGGTTCAAACCTGGTCTCAGACACTTAACATTCCCTAGCTGTGTGACCCTGGGCGAGTCACTTAACCCCAATTGCCTCAGCAAAAAGCTTAAAAAAAAAAGAAAAGAAAATACTGTGTTGCTTTCACTCATTCTTCAACTCTTTGTAATCTTTTTTCCAACTTCATCACTGAACTGAAACTTCTCTCCAATCAACAAACATTTATTAGAATATGTAAGGATATGTAAGATACATAATAAGGCAGATAAAAGTAATTTGGTGGGGAAGACTGTAGAACCTGGGGCAAGAGATAGAGTGGGGAGGGGACAGCAAGAATCACAGAATTCTGGATTTAGAATTGAAAGAGACCTTAAAGGTCATTGAGTCCAACTCCTTTGGTTTACAATTTAGGAACAGAGCCCTGGTGTGGTTAGGTGCCTTGCTTAGAATCATACAAGTATTAAGTGTTTGAGACAGGAATCAAGTCCTGCTCCTTATCCACTACACCACATTTTGTCTCACAGAAGACGAGTTAAGTCTCAAAGGAAGCTTGGGAGCGGGTGATGAGATCACTAAGTAAAGAAAGAGGAACAAGGGCCCACAAGAGAACTTTGGGGTACACCCACCGTTAGTGAGCAGGATGGAGATGATGAGCCAGCAAAGGAAGCTGAGAAGGGATAGTCAGTTAGGTGGAGAACCAAGAGGGAACCTTCAAGGGTTCACATGAAAACCCAATATAAGGGAGAGTATCCTAGAGCAGCAGTATCAGTGCTCCAGAAAGGTCAAGAAGAATATGGATTAAGAAAAAGCCATTCCATTTGGCAATGAAAAGTTTATAGGTGACTTGAGAGAAAATAATTTCAATTAAGTGATGATAGTAATAACAGCTAGCATTTATTTTGTAATTTAAGGTTTGCAAATCACTTTATAATATTTTTTTTGTTTCTAAAAATAAACATCTGTTTAATGAAAGAGAAAGATTATCTCTTTTTGTCCTCACAAACTCCCTGGTAGGTGGTTGCTGATTTTACACATGAGGAAATTCAGACTCAAGTTAAGTGACTTGTCCAAAGTTGCATAGCTAGTGTCTGAAGCTGGACTTGAACACAGAACTTCCTAACTCCAGGGTCAACCCTCTATCCACTGTACCATCAGACTGCCTCATAATGAAATTAAAAGCCAAATTGAAGCAGGTTAAAGAGACAGTAAAAGGATAGGAAATAGAAGGGCCAAGAAAATCCAGTTCCGGCCTGTCTTTCCAAAATTATTACACATTTCTCTCCCATTGGTCTAAATCGGTCTAGTTGCTTTCCCTCCCAAATGACATCCCACTGACTGGCTGTATCCCACATGCCTGGCATCCCCTCTTTACCTCTGCCTTTCAGAATTCTAAGTTTCCTTCAAGAGTTAGCTCAACTCCCATACTGAAAATGAAGTATCTCCTGATTCCCACCCCCCAACTGCCATGCCCTTCCTCCCAGTCACCTTGTGCTTATTTTCTACATCCCTATACATGTACAGGTTTCTCTTAATAAAATGTAAGCTCTTTGAGGAAAGGGATGGTTTCTCTTGTGTCCTTGCCCAGCACCTACCCAGCAGCCAGCACATTAAGTTGTTTTCTAGTCATGTCTGACTCTTTATGATGTCATTTGGAGGGTTCCTTGGCAAGGATCCTGGAGAGGTTTGCCATTCCCTTCTCCAGCTCTTTTTACAGATGAGGAACTGAGGCAAACAGGGTTAAATAACAAGATGTAGAGACTAAACTTGTCTCACCTACGATAAAAGAGACTTGAGACAGAGCTTTGAGCCAAAGACAGTCCATGATCCCCCCTGAAATGGACTTCAGATCTTCCTCATGACCTGAGATGCTCCTCTCCTTCCAGAGCCCTATTTTTATAGAGCTAGATATGTAGACATTCCAGAATAGTTATACCAGATACAGAATAATTCCATTGATTGACATATGACACATACACTAAAATAAGCAAAATAATATGTCAGCAGGATCACGAGTTGGGTGAAGCAAGGAATATCTCCACAAGATGGATGGGCTTCTCCTTGGGCTAGAAGCTATCATAGTCATTGGTCATAAGATGGTAATAAAATGGCCACCTGCTCCTGTTGGATCAGAGAGAATGGTCCAGAGGTACAAAAATATATTTGGGTACTTTTCATGTAGTTGAATCACCTCTGCCACACTGAGCTTGGTCACCATGATAAGAGAAAACAAGAGTGGAGGATCTCAAGTTAATTTCCTATAATTAAGCAATTGAACTTAGAATATGCAACTCGAAGCTCTGGGGCCTAATATACAGAACTTTGATATGATTCTATCATATTGATTAATACTGATTAAACTAAAGTATGACTCCAAATGAACTATTTCTCACAAATGTCACACAGCTAGGAAGCATCTGAGGCCAGATTTGAACTCAGAAAGGTAAGTCTTTCTGACTCCAGTCTCAGCCCCCTATTCTCTGAGCTACCTAACTTCTCACCTGGCATATAGAAGAAAATTTATAAATGGTTGTTGATTGGTTGACTGATATTAAGCTATTAGCTGCTAAGGACTTGAAGGGTGATTCCTGCTTACCTCGTGTGAATTTTAAAAAGAGACTTAAAAGGATCCCTCTTTTTATTTAGTCAATAAATGAGCAAGCTCTTATTGAGCACCTATTATGTTCCAAGCATGGTACAGCCCTGGCAGACAAATACAAAATTGTTCTGCTCCCTGCCCTCAAGGAACTGAGGGGATGCAACATGTTTGGAGAGAAGTAGATTTGATTTCCATGAACAATAACTACAGACTACAGGGAGTTGGGAGTGGGGCATAATACCTGGGGGCATCAGAAAAGCCTTCTTGAAGAAGGTAACACTAGAGCAGGACTTTGAAGGGAATTTTAAAGAGTATTCTTGACCCAGGAGACTGACAGCCTTTTCAAAGGCACATGGTAGGAGATAGAATGAAATATTGGAGGAACCACATATGGATCAATGGACTGGAGTGTAGGAGAGGGAGAGACAGATATTGTGTAATCAACCATCAAAGATAGACTGGAACTAAGTTGTGAAGGTCACTAATAGCCTTGAGCTGTGTAACAAACCGGGAAAGGCAGACCAGAACCAGGTTGTCTCAGTCCTTTCATTTTCCCTCTTCTCTCCTTAACTTTCTTCAATCTATCTTCTAATCACATAGTAAAGCAACTAGGTAGTATGGATAGAGCATTGGACCTGGAGTCAGAAAGAAATGAGTTCAGGTCTAATAGAAACAAACTAGCCATGAGGCCCAGACAAGTCACCTAAACTCTACATGCCTTACTCACAATCCTCTCAAATAACCCTTAGGGAGGCAATGAATAACCAGATTGGTTAGCCTCAGAAAAGTTACAGAACCCTATTTTAGTCTGTCAGATACTTTGGGGACTTGCAGACCTTATCTGTCCATCAAGTTTTCCTGAGTATTTAATCTGTGCAAAGCCCTTTACTAATAGGATTTAGACATGAATTTAAAAAAAGTTGATGACCTCAGGGAGTTTATAGTCAAATTGAGGAAGAAACAAAAACAAATATACCTCAAAAGATAGCATATACTTCCTTTCATCCTCAGTCAAGGAGCAGTCAAATAATACAGAAAAAATTGTAACAGGAATTTACAGAGAAGAAAGATCATTGTAAGCTAGGTAGTCAAGGAAGCCTCCTTGGAGCAGTTGGAAGAATATTATTGCACAATGAGATGGAGAATCCTGATTCCATGATGAATG
This sequence comes from Myrmecobius fasciatus, assembly GCA_023553655.1. NCBI lineage: Eukaryota > Metazoa > Chordata > Mammalia > Dasyuromorphia > Myrmecobiidae > Myrmecobius > Myrmecobius fasciatus. The sequence continues at coordinate 1,121,132 of JAJPUD010000030.1, forward strand.
CCAATTGGTCAGTTTTTATATATAATCTTTTGGGGGAGTGAGGATGAAAAATATGCATAATAGCAATTGAAAAGGAGTTGCACTGGGGAAGAAAAAAATAAAAAGCCAGAGGCAGAAATAGTCTTTCTGCTTCCAGTTTCCTCATCCACTCTACATAGCTGTTAGAATAATATTTTCTAAATATTGTTTTTACTCTGTCACTTGTCTGCTCTGAAGAATTTGTAATAGTTACCAATTAAATCTGATTTTCATGCTGCCTGGCCTTCAAGGTCTTCCCTTTCTCCCCTCCTGTCTCCATTAATAAAAATAACTAGCTAGTATGTTATATAGGTCTTCAAAGTTTTCAAAGCACTTTACATGTATTATTGAATTTGATCCTCACAGCAACCCTATGAAATAGTTTGGCATAGATAAAGAAACTTAAGGGTGAGAGGTTCAGTTATTTGCTCAAATTAAGGCAGGATCAAACTCAGGATTCCTTTTCTTTAAGACCAGAATTCTAACCATTAGAATACCTTTTTTGTTTTACTCTTGTCAATCTACTATTTTCACCATACCTCTTAACATATATGCATTCCTTCCTCTCCTCCAGCTGACTTACTCATTTCTGCTTTGGGGCAGGAAAAAAAAAAAGCATATTTATACCATTTTCTCAACTTTGAATGGCCTCTCCAGTAATTCAGAGCTCATCTTTCCTTCAAACAGAATCCAGCTAGAAAAGCTCAAAACTTCAAATCTCAGCTTCTCAGAGTATCTCTTTAGTAAGGACACTCTCACCATGATCATACAATTATCCAGAATTGGAAAAATCCTTAGGTTGCCAAATACCAGCATGCCAAGTAAAAATTTTCAGGTCATATAGTACTTTCAGCAAAATATTACTGGAAATTGAAGAGTTACACTACATTCCACCACTGCCCTCCAGGTAGAATGGAATGAGGATTGGATTGCTGAAACACACTGAAGCTCTGGAGTCAACTGGTAGTGCTAATTACAGTCCACCTGGACAATCATTTTACCTCTCTGGAACTCAGTTGCCTTACCTAAAAAATGAAGTTGAATCAGATGACCTCAAACTACCTTTCAACACTAGCATTCTTTGACCCTCTAGACCAGGACTTCTTAAACTTTTCCCACTCATGATCTCTTTTTGCCCCCAATTTTTTGTGACCTTGGGTATATAGGTATATAAAATAAGTACACAAATCAATTATTCACCAATAATAAATCATAATTTCATGACCCCCACATTCAGTTATGAGATTCAATCTGGGGTTGTGAGCCACAGTTTAAGAAACTGGACTCTAGATCAGAGGTATGCAATCTGCTGTCCATAGTTGCATGAGGCCTTCCAACACTCCCCAGCGTGGCCCACACGATCCTTATGTACTGTTTAATGGGCCTATTTCTATTTGAGTTTGATACACGTCAGTGAATTTACTCAAAATGACCTGAGAAGTCCACAATGCTAGCCAGCTCTTCTCACTTAAGAATCTAAGGGCATTTCAAGATTCTCTGAAACTTCTCCAGCCCATATAATTAGTATAAGGACTAGAAGAGATGGGAATAAGATTTCTCATATTTTTTCTCCCTTTTGATCTGATTTTTCTTTTTTTTTTCAAAACAAAGTCATTTATTATTTATTATAGCATAAGAAAAGTAGCAATAAAACAGTTCTCCTATAATTGTGGAAGTACTCTTTTCCACGAACATATGTAAACATCCTTTTTGTTATCATATATTTTGAAATACTATTTTTTTTATTAAAGCTTTTTATTTGCAAAACATATGCATGGGTAATTTTTCAACATTGCAAAGCTTTCTGTTACAAATTTTTCCCTCCTTTCCCCTACCCCCCTCCTCTAGATGTCAGGAAGTTTAATACATGTTAATTATGTTAAAATACTTGACAAATCAAATATGTGTATACACATTTATACAGTTATCTTCCTGTACAAGAAAAGTCGGATCTATAAGAAAAAAAAAAATATGAGAAGGGAAACATAATGCAAGCAAACATCAATAGAGAGCATGGAGGCAGCTAGGTGGTGCAGTGGATAGAGCACCAGCCCTGAAGTCAGGAGGACCTGAGTTCAAATCTGGTCTCAGACACTTAATACTTCCTAGCTGTGTGACCCTGGGCAAGTCACTTAACCCCAATTGCCTCAGGAAAAAAAAATAGCATGAAAATGCTATGTTGTAGTCCACACTCAGTTCCCACAGGCCTCTTTCTGGGTGTAGATGGCTTTCTTCATCACTGACCAATTGGAACTGTTTTGAAACATCTCATTGTTGAAGAGAGCCTATCCATCAGAATTGATCCTCATATAGTATTGTTGTTGCCATGTACAATGATCTCCTGGTTCTGCTCGTTTCACTCAGCATCAGTTCATGCAAGTGTCTCCAGGCTTCTCTGAAATCGTCCTGCTGGTCGTTTCTTACAGAGCAATAATATTCCATAACATTCATATACCATAATTTATTCAGCCACTCTCCAATTGATGGGCATCCATTCAGTTTCCAGTTTCTTGCCACTACAAAAAGGGCTGCCACAAACATTCTTGCACATGTGGGGCCCTTTCCCTCCTCTAAGATCTCTTTGGGATATAGGTGTAATAGAAACACTGCTGGGTCAGAGGGTATGCACAGTTTGATAACTTTTTGGGCCTAGTTCCAAATTGCTCTCCAGAATGGTAGGATCTATTCACAGTTTTGATCTGATTTTTCTAGCATAGCATGAAGTTATGGAAATATGTTTAGAAGAATTGACTTTTTGTTGTTGTTGTTGTTGTTGAGGCAATTGCGATTAAGTGACTTGCCCAGGGTCACACAGCTAGGACATGTTAAGCATCTGAGACCAGATTTAAACTCAGGTCCTCCTGACTTCAGGGCTGGTGCTCTATCCACTATGACACATAGCTGCCCCTGATTTGCATATGTTTAATATATTAGCTTATTTGCTTTCTAGGGAAGGTGGTAGAGAGGAAGGGAGGGAGGGAGAAAAATATTGAACACAAGACTTTGCAAGGGTGAATGTTAAAGACTACCTTTGCGTGTATTTTGAAAAATAAAAAGCTATTATTTTTCTTTTAAGTGTAACTGAATCTAGCACCCAAGTCACCTGACTTCCATACTTCAATAAAAGTTCAACTCCAATGAGTCACTGCTGGACATTTGCCAAATATAGTTCTTTTGTTGTCCAGGCATTCCTGGCTCTCCATAACCTCATTTGGGGTTTTCTTGGCTGATGTTGGCGTGGTTTGCCATTTCCTTCTGCAGCTCATTTAACAGATGAGGAAACTGAGGCAAACAGGGTTAAGTGACTTGCCATGGGTCACACAACTAGTCTGAGGCCCATTTTGAACTTACATCTTCCTGACTCCAGGTCAGGCAATCTATCTACTTATACCACTTAAATGCCAGATCCTGTTCTACAAAAAAACTTAATAGCCATCCCAAACTACCTCCCTTCTTCCAATCTTCCTTCCCTTTCCTTTATGCATTCCACCCAACAACAAAGGTTCTTAGGGGGAATTTGGAGCTCCCTTTAATCTGCTATTAATTTTTCTTTCCTAGCTCCACTCTTCTTTTGGTGTCAGTCATTTTCTTTTTAATAAGTCTGTGTGAATTTATCAAATTAATCTCTTGGGTATAGCATCATGTACCTGAAAACTTCAGCATCTTCTCTTACTGCTAAGTTTTGGAAGATCCCAGTCATATGAACATGATATAAATAAGTAGATCACACCAATATGGTTTAAGTGAGTACATTTTCTTTACTTATGCCCACAAGAAACAAAACAAAATATATTAACATAATTACTACAAATGTATGTATCTGCTACCTTTCACAGATTCAGGCAACTTTTTACCATTTTATAGTATGTGTGTGTGCATATATATACATATATATGCATATATATGTCTGTGTATGTGTGTATATCTATCTATGTTTATCTATATCTATCTATCTATTCTATATATCCTAAACCCAAGTATTTCAAGTCAGATTGTAAGATTAATCTAGGTTCAGAATTCACATTCAACAAGCACAAACTTAAAAGGGGGTTGGTTTGGTACAAGTTCATTGCTCCTCAGAACCTTGATTCACACAAGACATAAGTGAAGAGGAAACTTATGGCATAAAAATAATACGCAACTGATAAACACAATGGCCACGATAAGAAAGACAGTATAACAAACAAACAACATACAACATTCATTATCACCATTTCAAGGAAGCCAGCATCCCTGGTCATGGCCATTCAGAGTCTCAGAGTGGGAAAAATTCCCAGGCAAAGTGTACAGTCTTTTCTGGGTGAGATTCTCAAAGCCTCTTTTTCACTAAAGGACTCTTATAGGCTGACAACAAAGAAAGCATGTGACTCTTGAGACAAAGCAGCCCCCAGGTGCAGGATGCTCCATCTCCAGAGGCCCACCAAGGAGAATATTTGTTCATTCCTTTAGGATGACTGCATTTACTCAGGAAACTGGCCAAGTTTCCAAAGTAAACATAGGTCAGCAATAAAGGAAACTTATTAATCAAGGTACCAGGAAAGTGACCTCCCCTTCCTTATGCTTCCTGGCATTCCATCAGAAACTACAAGCACATTTTCATGTTCTCAGCAAAAAGTTACACAAAAGACATGGCCAAGAGTCACTTAGGATTCCTTACTCACTACGATTGTTTAGGGAGGTGCATAGACTAAGGATCTACCCAATGTCCCCAAATTTGGAGCTAGCAGACATCCCCAATTCTGGGATCAGCAGTACTTGAGATAGTAAGCATTCCCTTTCCTGGGGTCAGCAAGCATCCTCAATTTTTTTTCTTTAAAAGTTTCCCAGCAACTCTGATGGACGTGGCTCTTTTCAACATTGAGATGATTCAAGTCAATTCCAATAGATTTGTAAAGAAGAAAGCCATCTGCATCCAGAGAAAGGACTGTGGGAACTGAATATGGATCACAAAGTAGTATTTTCATCTTTTTTATTGTTGTTTGCTTGCATTTTTCTCATTTTTTTCCTTTTTTGATCTGATTTTTCTTGTGTAGCATGATAAGTATGGAAGTATGTATAGAAGAACTGCACATGTTTAACATATATTGGATTACTTGCTAAGAGAGGGGGTGAGGAGAAGAGAGGGAAAGAAATTTGGAGCACAAGGTTTTGCAAGGATGAATGTTGAAAGCTATCTTTGCATGTATTTTGAAAAAGAATTATTATTATTAGGGAAGAATTTAAATTAAAAAGTTTCCCAGAAAAACATGGATTCTGTCTCTGGCTATTTTTCTATAATCCCCATACTGGCTAATCCTGCCCTCTAGCAGCTTTCTAGCTGACTCATAGATCCTTGATTACTCTGCCCAGCATGTTCATGATTTGTGGAGAGATGGAGTCAGAAACAGGCTCAGGCACACCAGGAGATTCCTCCATACTCACCCTTCCCTTTTTTAGTTCTTTGATCCTTGTGTTTACCCAGCCACCTCCTCCCTCATTTCTTTGGAAAAATCCTTCTTGGTATTCAAAGCTTGGCTGACACACCCATCTTCAGTTTTCTCTGAAACTCAGCACTTCCTCTGACCACATTCCTCCTAGTCTTGCTTGTGAGCCCCACAACCTAGTCAAGACAAGGAGCAGAGCAAAAAGCAAGGAGGGACACTAATGACTCCCCGTGTGACCACAGGCAAGTCAAACCTCGGTTTCCTTATCTGTAAAATAGGGTAAGGGAGGCTTCTTAAATCAGATGATGACTAAAAGTCCTTCCCGCTTCCAATCATATGCATTGATTTGATTTCCTCATCATTAATAACAAGAATTCTTAAATCCCAGAGGAGAATTTTACTATACAGAAGGAAGCCCTTCATTGCTATGACATTCTGATGCAGTTCTGTCCAGAGGAATCAATGCTTTGCCGTTTTATCCCTGGCTGACTTTCATTTTCTCATGCTATCCCTTAAGGATAGAGGGAATGATGCTCCGATAATTTGATTTTTCTTCCCTACTTCAAATGAGAGATTAACAAAGAAGAACCTGGCCTCTGTTTGGAAACTAAAGAAACTGATTATGGGAGGACCTCCATCAGACAGTTGATCGGAGCATAGCATTTGGGCATAGGATAAGGGGCGCAACCTTTGGATGAAGCAATTTTCCTGGCTTTGATTCCAAAGCCAGGCTTTACCCCTAATCCTTGCCAGCCATGGTTAAAAGCCTTGGTCGGGAATGGCGAGTGAAACTTGGAACCATCCCAGCGGTGCCCAAGGCGAAGAACAGAATGAAAGGTCGGGAAAAGGTTTTCATATCGTCCTCCTATAGACATTACAAATCTGAACGCTCTCTGTGGGCTGCAAAATGAGGAAGTAGACAGCTCGGTTCCTCCGTTCCCGTCCATATCCCGGGATCTCTCCAGTTATGGACTTGGTCTCCTTCCAGGTGTACCTCTGGCTCCTTGACGGGACTCTGGAGAACCCGGATTATTGGGCTGGTGGAGTCAGTGGCAGGCCCAGACACGGCTAACCCTCCCATTCATTCTCACCCTTTCTGCCTTGGCTCCTCAAACGTTTCCTCCCTCTTCGCTCAGGTTAGCCAGAGCTCGGTAGGCATACATCGCTTTGGCCGCTAGGTGGCGCCATAGCGCACAGGCCCGGAGTCAGAGACTCCTTCCTGTTCCTGCGCTCAAATCTGATCTCCGGACACTTATAGCCGCGTGACCCTGGGCAAGTCACTTCCCCTGTCTGCCTCAGTTTCCTCATCTGTAAATGAGCTGGAGAAGTAACTGGCAAACTACCTCAACGTCTCTTCCAAGAAAGAGTGAAACAACTGCACCAACTATCCACCTTCCAGTTTCTTCATTGACTTCAGCCTGCTCTCCGTCCTCAGGACCTCATCGTCCCCGTCCCCAGCTCTCTGTAAAAAAAAAAAGTCAGGCCTTGAAGCACCCCTGCCCTGCCTTATCAGAGTCCAGAGGCCAAACGTTCCCTTGGTCACGGACTCCATGCCGAGGGACACAGGGGCGGGCTGGATCGAACTGCCGACACCTCCTGGTGGCTCCACACCTGGATGCCTGGATGGTTGGCGGGGTGAGCTCAGGCAAATGACGTTTTTTCCAGAATCCATATGTACGAAGATATTTATGGTAGCTCTTTTCTTTTTTTTAGGAGCATAAACCTAGAGACTAAAGAGCTTGCTGACCTAGGAGGAAATGACTAAATAAATTGTAATGTCGTGAGCATAGTGGAATATTATTATGCCATAAGATATGATGAAAAAGACAAGTTTTAGGAAAGACTCCTATGAACTGAGAACTAGAACGATTTATATGATCATTTGAAAAATAGCTCTGACTTTTAGAACTCTATTCAGGGCAGTGATAAGCAGATGAAACATTTCTCTTACGTTTTATCAGAGAGGCTAGGGACTGACTCACTACACAGAGGCAGCTAGGTGGGAGCCATGGATCCAATCCAGTGCTGGGACTTTGCTAGCTCTAGCTTTGGGTGCCTTTTACGTTCCAGCATGGGAGGCATTGGCTGGATCCTGAGTCTAAACAACTGAACTAAATACTTGGGTTTGGGATGTATCTATAGAATGATTATGGGCTATCCAGGCCTGGGATGAACCACTGGATCTAGAGTCTAAAAGGCCTGAATTCAGATTTAGATATTTACTAGTTGCATGACCTGAGCAAGTCACTTCAAACACTTTCTGCCTCAGTTTCCTCCTCTATAAATTAGATATAATAATAGCATCTATTTCTCAGAGCTATTTATATATTTATTTTAGAAATGAAGGCTTTACTGATAATAAATCTGAAAGAAATTTATTTTTAAATGATTCTTTGATACACAAATAATTTTACCATTTATTAAAGATGAAAGGAAATTTTCATACTTATGTGCTTGTTTATTTTCACATAAAGAATTAAATCTTAGTGGAATATTTGATACTTTTTACCATTGTCAAATTTTTTGTGATCCCCATATTCAGTTATGCAACCCCATATGGCTTCTCAACTCACAGTTTAAGAAGCTTTAGCTGAGGGGGCAGCTAGGTAAGCACAGTGGATAGAGCACCAGTCCTGAAGTCAGGAGGACCTGAGTTCAAATTTGATCTCAAACACACTTCCTAGCTGTGTGAACTTGGGCAAAGTCACTTAACCCCAACTGCTTCATTAAAAAAATTTTTTAAAAATTAAAAAAAAAGCTTTGGCTGAGTATATAGTGGAGTATATAAAGGTAAAGCCGTTTTTTTTTTTTTTGTTTGTTTGTTTGTTTTGTTTTGTTTTTTATACTGGAAACACTCAACCAAGAAAATAATAATCTCATTGGTAAAGTCTGCTCTTAGCCATCTTTAGGGATCATGAATGAAGGGACATATGAGCAGCCAGCTTCCCTCCATACAAGCCTATAGTTGTAGAGAGATCTCCTATCTTCGCTTGAAGTTTGTTTTTGCCTCTTTCCCCCACTTTCTTTGCTCTAAACCTCTCAGTTAACCAGAAGACACATCTTCCTCTCTGTACACAGCACACAGATCACACCGCTTATGTCACAGTCCAAACAGGACAAGGGTTTAATAAAGCAGAATATTGTTCCAAAGGAGATTGGGAAAAAGCACGAATGGATTTCCATAAATCCATTGCCAGTCCTAGAAAAACTACCTCAAATACATGCCTAATTTAATAATAGGGGGTAAGAAGTGTCATTATAGATAGAGCACGTTGTTAGTTTCCAAGGTATTGTAAAAATTCCCAGGAAGGGAATAAGATTATTTCTTGTGGTGCCCATTGAAAGGCCCTGAAACAGTCTATTCTGATACTAGATAGATGGAATTATGCTGACTTGTCTGGATTCCAACAGATATCAAACTACCATTACATAGTTTTTTTTACTACCACCAATATCATTGAAAGATGCCTGTGGAAGTGATTAAGCAGGTAGTGGTTTTTGTGTGTAGTCAGAAGAGGGCAGTAAAAAACCTATCTAGTCCCTTTTATTGCTGGGTTGGGGGAAGCTGCAATTATGGGCTTGGAGCAAAGTGCAAAGGGTGGGGCAAGAACTAGGAGTACCAGAATCTCTCCAAGAACAGAAAATGTTTGTAAATGCCTCAAAGCCAAAGGGAAAGATCCAAGAAAAGAAGGTCAGAACACAGATCAGATTCAGCCAGGAGTTTGAAATGTAGCATGATCAAAGGCAGTTAGCACTCACAAGAAAGAGTCCTTCCTAATGTATGGGCATTGGGTCTGAGAACTTGTTTTTAAAATATATTTTGACAACTTTTATTTCAAAATAATTAATTCCATTTGCAATCACATTGTTTTCTTTTATAAATTTAAGAACATTTGACTGAGAAAAGATATAAAGGTTTTCCCAAAAAGGTCCATTAGTCACAAAAAGATTAAGAACTCTTGTTTTAAGATTAGAAGGGAAGCAATAAACTGGGGGAAAAAATTATATTTAAGGGATCTGATAAAGGCCTCATTTCTAAAATATATAGAGAATTGACTCAAATTTATAAGAATTCAAGCCGTTCTCCAATTGATAAATGAGCAAAGGATATGAACAGAGAATTTTCAGATGAAATTGAGACCATTTCTAGTCATATGAAAAGGTGCTCCAAATCACTGTTAATCAGAGAAATGCAAATTAAGATAACTCTGAGGTACCACTACACACTTGTCAGAATGATTAAGATGATAGGAAAAGAAGGGATGCTGGGAATGTTGGAGGGGATGTGGGAAAACTGGGACATCCAATACATTGTTGGTAGAACTGTGAATGGATACAATCATTCTGGAGAGCAATTTGGAACTAGGCTCAAAAAGTTATCAAACTGTGCATACCATTTGACCCAGCAGTGTTCCTACTGGGCCTATATCCCAAAGAGATCTTAAAGGAGGGAAAGGAACTCACCTATACACAAATGTTTGTGCAGCCCTTTTTGAAGTGGCTAGAAACTGGAAACTGAATGGATGGATGCCCACCAACTGGAGAGTGGTGAATTAATTATGGTATATGAATGTTATGGAATATTATTGTTCTGTAAGAAATGACCAGCAGGACGATCTTAGAGAGGCCTGGAGAGACTTGCATGAACTGATGCTAAGTGATATGAGTAGAACCAAGAGATTATTGTACACGGAAACAATAAGATTTATATGATGATCAGTTCTGATGTGGCTCTTGTCAACAATGAGATGATTGATAACCAGTTCCAATGATTGTGTGATGAAGAGAGCCATCTACACTCAGAGAGAGGACTGTGGGAACTGAGTGTGGACCACAACATTGCATTCTCACTCTTTTTGTTGTTTCCTTGCATTTTGTTTTCTTTCTCATTTTTTTCCTTTTTGATCTGATTTTTCTTGTGCAGCATAATTTTATAAATATGTGTATATATACATATATTGGATTTAACATATATATTTTAATATGTTTAACATATATTGGATTACTTGCCATGGGGGGGAGTGGGAAGAAGGGGGGGAATTTGGAACACAAGGTTTTGCAAGGGTCAATGTTGAAAAATTATCCATGTATATATTTTGAAAATAAAAGATTTTTAATAAAAATAAATAAATAAATTTTGAAAGGTGCTATACCCTTTATAGTAAAAAACAAACAAACAAACAAAACTTTTTCTCTTAAAGGTATACTTTTTAGTCCAGCCCTTGGATGCCTTGACAATAACTTCCCTAAAAGTCTCCTTTGATTTTCCCTTCAGCTCACTTCATAAGAAAGGTGCTATAGTGTCCTCAAAGATTATGCTAATAGACCCTTCCTGGAATACATAGCATACAGTGAATTCAAGCCATTTCATGGGGTCATTCTATTTAAGTGCTTGCAAACATTAAAGTACTATGTAAATATGAGTCACCAATATTATTGTTATTACTCGGCAGGGATTGGGTCATTCCTGGAAACACTCTACAAATATTAACCAAAGACAACTTGAATCAAATGGATGGGATGCTAAATGACTAGAATGCTGTTGGCTTCTTGCAGGACTCAGCAAGCTCTTATACACACCTTCATATTGTGACCTGCTAGAATCCATGGGGGTTGTGTGACTATAAATGCACTCACTGAGCACCTTTGGTTTATACTCATCAAGCAAAGCCCAATTACCATGGTCTATTAGCATAATCTTTTGGGCCCATGAAATCTATGGCACCTCCTCATTCATTAATAGAACAGAATCTAAAGAGAGAACACAAAGGAGCTTGTTAAGAATGTAGAAAGCTTCGATTTAAAGGTTAATGAAACTCAAGAGGGATATCCTTAACTAACTGAAGATGTCCCCTTCATTTCACTCTGTGTGTGTCTGTCCGTGTGTGTGTGTGTATGAGTGAGAGAGAGAGAGAAATTTCATCTTTATCATTATTATTATTGTTAAGGATAGGATTTATTCTACTAAATTCTAGAAGGCAGAGCTAGGAATGAATAGTGCAAAGGGAAATAGAAAGAGACTTTCCACTTAATTTAGACTTGATGAAATGGTAACAGTAAAATGGGCCACGTAGGTCATAATGCCTCTTTCACTGAGTCTTCAGGCAAAGAGCTGATAACCAATTGTCAAGTATGCCATAAAAAGAACTTTTTCAGATAAAATTTGGATTATAAAGTCACCAAGGTCTCTTACAATTCTGTAGTTCTAAATTTAGGAGTTTGGGACAGAGCATACTTTCTCCTGGACTCCTTGATTCCAAATCAGAGATTAGACTGAGGCAACTTGTAGCAACAGCATAGTAACTGGAGAAAAATCCCTGAATAATTTTGGTGAGTTTGTAGGAAATTGTTATTGGTTTTTCACTTGGCCATGTGAGCTTTACAGAGTCCTGGAAGGCTGATGATGTAGCTTGGCCAGTGGTTGGCACTCACTTTGAGAAGCTTACAAAGTGTATGGATTGTAGCTCCGATGTTCTCATACCCAATAAACTGGCATTATGTAGTTGGGTTGCTTGGTTCTGGGTTTTTTGTTTTTTTGTTTTTTTTTTTTTCATGGAGGAAGTAACAGAGTCAAAGCTTCCTGGGCATGTCCTTTGGGTTAGAAAAGGTGAGAGAAGCCTAAGTCAGAATATGAGGCCACTGTCCAAACAAGAGTTAGAAACAGAACCATCAAGCTACAGGCTCAGACTAGGTCAATAGTGTGATCTCATTGTGAGTCTTGCAAACATTTAGAATAGTAAAGCTGAAGAGTAAAGCCTGCAAACTTGTGAATACTTCTAAGTCCACATACAGAAGAGGAAACAGAGGGCCAAAAAAGGAGGACAGGATATAAGTTTTGTTCCCTTTTTCTTCTCCCTCAAGTTCACCTGTCCCCCAACAGAAATACAATTTTACCTTGTAAATACAACAGAAATACATATTACCTTATGTGAACTTGAGCAATCTATTTACTTTCTTTAGTCTTCAATTACCTCATTTTATGATTACAGATTACTTTCATTTGCTTAAGAATTCTAAAGTAATGACCAGTAATTGCAGAAGACTCATGATAAAAACATGCTGTCCAATTTTTTTTGACAGAAAGGTGCTGTATTTAGAAATATGAATTAAGATATATATATATTTTTGGAAATGGCCAGTATCAGAAATTTTTCTGCTTAACTATCCATATTTGTTTTAAGAGTTTTATTTTTCTTTCTCTTTCAATGTTGGGAGTGTAGGTTAGGAGGAAAAAAGGTAGGTTCTTCTTAATTAAAAAAAATTATGTGCTTTTACTTTGCCTTATTTATACTCAAAACAAACTTGGAAGTACTTAGTGAACCTTTTACTTCTCTCCTTTTAATAGATTAAGAAACTGAGGCTTAGGAAAGTTAAATGTCTTTTCCAAGATCACATAGCTAATGAGTCAGTACTCAAACCCAGACTCCAAAATCCATTCTATTACACCATATTGAATCAAAGGACTACCCCACATAATTTGCAAGTTTACAGAATCCAAGCATTAGAAGGGATATCATGGGCTGTTCAAGCTGCATCTGTACCGGAATTTTCTTTTTTAAAAATTTTATTTAATTTTATTTTTTATTAAAGCTTTTTATTTGCAAAACATATACATGGATAATTTTTCAACACTGACCCTTGTAAAGCTTTCTGTTACAAATTTTCCCCCCCTAGCCCCCACCCTTCCCCTAGATAACAGGAAGTCTACTACATGTTAATTATGTTAAAATACTTGACAAATAGAATATGTGTATGCATATTTTTACAGTTATCTTGCTGTGCGAGAAAAATCAGATCTGCAAGAGAAAAAAAACCTGAGAAGGGAAACATAATGCAAGCAAACATCAATAGAGAGCATGAAAATGTTAGGTTGTGGTCCACATTTCATATCCCTCTCTCAGGGTGTATATGGCTTTCTTCACTGAACAATTGGAACTGGTTTGAAACATTTCATTGTTGAAGAGAGCCATGTCCATCAGAATTGATCATCATATAGTCTTGTTGTTGCCATGTACAATGATCTCCTGGTTCTGCTCATTTCACTCAGCTGATGCTGAGTTCATGCAAGTCTCTCCAGACCTCTCTGAAATTGTCCTGCTGGTCGTTTCTTACAGAACAATAATATTCCATAACATTCATAAACCATAATTTATTCAGCCACTCTCCAATTGATGGGCATCCATTCAGTTTCCAGTTTCTAGCCACTACAAAAAGGGCTGCCACAAACATTCTTGCACATGTGGGGCCCTTTCCCTCCTTTAAAATCTCTTTGGGATATAGGCCCAGTAGAAACACTGCTGGGTCAAAGGGTATGCACAGTTTGATAACTTTTTGAGCATAGTTCCAAATTGCTCTCCAGAATGGTTGGATCCGTTCACAGTTCCACCAACAATGTATCAGTGTCCCAATTTTCCCACAAGCCCTCCAACATTCGTCGTTATCTTTTCCTGTCATTTTAGCCAATCTGACAGGTGTGTAGTGGTACCTCAGAGTTGTCTTAATTTGCATTTCTCTGATCAATAGTGATTTGAAGCACCTTTTCATATGACTAGAAGTGGTTTTAATTTCATCATCTGAAAATTGTCTGTTCATATCCTTTGACCATTTATTGATTGGAGAGTGGCTTGAATTCTTATAAATATGAGACAATTCTCTATATATTTTAGAAAAGAAGCTTTTATCAGAACCCTTAAATTTAAAGATGATTTCCCAATTTATTGCTTCCCTCCTAATCTTGTCTGCATTAGTTTTGTTGGTACAAAAACTTTTTAACTTAATATAGTCAAAATTATCTATCTGGTGTTCAATTAAGAGTTCCAGTTCTTCTTTGGACACAAATTTATTCCATCTCCACAGGTCTGAGAGGTAAAGTATCCTATGTTCCTCTAATTTGCTTATAATATCACTCTTTATGTCTAGATCATGAACCCATTTAGATCTTATCTTGGTATGTGCTGTTAGGTGTGGGTCAAGCCCTAATTTCTTCCACACTAGTTTCCAATTTTCCCAGCAGTTTTTGTCGAATAGTGAGTACTTATCCCATAAGTTGGGGTCTTTGGATTTATCAAACATTAAATTGCTATATTTATTGCCTAGTTTGTCTTGTGATTCTATCCTATGCTACTGATCGACTGCTCTATTTCTCAGCCAGTATCAAACGGTTTTGATGACCGCTGCTTTATAATATAGTTTTAGATCTGGTACAGCAAGGCCACCTTCATCAGCCTTTTTTTTTTTTCCATTAATTCCCTTGAGATTCTTGACCTTTTGTTCTTCCAGATGAACTTTGCTACTATTTTTTCTAGATCTGTAAAATAATTTCTTGGGAGTTTGATTGGTATGGCACTAAATAAGTAAATTAGTTTGGGTAGTATTGTCATTTTTATTATATTCGCTCGGCCTACCCATGAGTACTTGATGTTTTTCCAGTTAATTAGGTCTGACTTTATTTGTGTGGAAAGTGTTTTGTAATTTAGTTTGCATAGTTCCTGACTTTTCCTTGGCAGATAGATTCCCAAATATTTTATACTATCGACAATTATTTTGAATGGAACAGGAATTTTCTGTACAGTATTCCAGATAAAGAATGCTATTCTACCCACCCAAAGGAGGGAAGAACATACATAGACATAGCTGGATACAGAAACATATTTCATTTAACAGGGAAATAGGAGGGAATGAGGAGAGAAGCTAATATATAGAAAATATATTAAGGGAAGGATTCTAAACAAAACATAGCTGTTTATGAGGTGGCAAAGAATGAGAATCTTGGAGTGCTCATACTGGGGAATGGCTGAGCAAGTTATGATATAGAAATGTGATGAAATACTAGTGGGTTGTAAGAAGTGATGACCAAGATAGTTTCAAAGAAACCTGGGAAGATTTGTATGAAGTGATACTGGAAGAAGTAAACAAAACCAGAGTAATTTTATATATTATGACAAAGACAACTTTGAAAGACTTAGGAACTCTTATTGGAGTAATAATTCCAGAAGATCAATGATGAAGCATACTACTACCTACTTCCTGACAGAGGTGTGATAAACTTGAAGTGCAAAATGACACATACAAACATATATACAAATGTATTTGTATAAACATATACATAAATAAAACATATATTTATACAAATATAAATATACATATGTATTTTTAATGTAGAAATTTGTTTTGCTTGACTATACATGTTTGTAATAGGAGATTGTATTCCTTTTTTTTCTTTTATTCTCAATTGAGGATCTAAAGAAAAAGAAAGTAAATTTTAGTTGGAAAAAAATTTTAATTTTAAAAAATTACCTGTCTCCTGAATGAGACACATATTTTTGAACATAGCCAATAAGAAAATTTGTTTTGTTGACAGTACATATTTGTTACAAATGTTGTTTTTCCTTTTTTTTCCCCAATTGGGAGGAAATGAGGAGAGAAAATTTATGCTTGTAATTAAAAATAATTTAACTGAAAGCAATACAATTCAATTTTTTCTTTAATAAAATAGTTTAGTTCTGTTGCCTTATTTTTGTGGAGCTTGCTCTGGCTTGTTAAAGACTATGCCAGTGAGCTACAAGCTTGGAAGGGCTTGTACAAAATTGGAAGGGCTCAAATTGAAGCCTAGTAATATACAATGATCAACTTAATTTTAGGGAAACTCATTTGCATGGCCACCAGATAATGATGTTTGTCAGAGAAAGGAGACTCACCAATCTTATGAAAGAAGCTAAGGTGTAGAGGGGTTGCAGTGGAGATAGTGTCCATCTACATGAAACATGAATCTTTAGAGGGATGCTGGAGATCTAGAGCAGGGAGGGCAACTGGATCAGGGAATGGAGAGATCCTGAAAACAGATAGGAAAGTAATGAAGAGAGAATTTCTTGTTACTTAATCATATTCAGCTCATTGTGATCCCACTTGGGGTTTTCCTGGCAAAGATACTGAAATAGTTTGTCATTTTTCTCCAGATCATTTTACAATTGAGGAAACTGAGGCAAACAGGGTTAAGTGACTTGCCCAGGGTCACACAACAAGTAATTGTCTGAGCCCAGATTTTAATTCAGAAAACTCATCTTCCTGACTCCAGGCCTGGCACTCTATGTACTGCATCAGCTAGCTGAATTGAAGAAGAAAGCTAGGAGATTGCAAAGTTAAATCCTAGTCTGTGGTGAGGAAAAAGAGTAGTAACCCTATTTTATTTTATTTATTTTTAATAGTATTTTATTTTTCCAAATACATGCAAGAATAGTTTTCAACAATCACAAAACCTTGTGCTTTATGCAACATTTACAAAACCTTGTGCTCCAACTTTTTTGTCCTTTTTACCCCTCCCCCAAAGAGCAAGCAATCCCATATGGGTTAAACATGCGCAATTCTTCTAAATGTATTTCTACATTCATCATGCATGCTGTGCAAAAATACCAGGTCAAAAGGGGAAAAAAAACAAGAAAAGAAAAAAATAAATAAGTAAGCAACAACCACAAAAAGGTGAAAATACTATACTTGGATCCACATTCAGATTCCTTAGTTTTCTTTCTGGCGGTGAATGGTACTTTTCATCCCAAATCTATTAGAATTGCCTTGAATCATTGCATCTTAATTGATTATCACATAATCTTGTTGAGTAACCCAATTTTATAGATGAGAAGTCAGGCTCAGAGAATTGCAGAGCTTGTATAATTATTAAGAAGTGACAAAACTGAGACATATAATTGATGATACGAAGAACCCAAGTTTTTCGGCTCCCTTTTTTATGTTCTTTCCCATATTACACCATATCACTTCTCTTAAGGCATCTACTACATAGATACGATGTTCACACTAATATTCTTTTGCCTTAAATGATTAAGCTATATAACCTTATCTAGTATATGATATTTTTTGAGAAAATACTTCATTGATGTATCAGAAATCTATTTCATTGTTTGCTTTCTGAATCAATCCACTAATTTTTGCAAATCTTTTTGTTTGCTTTATTGTCAACTCAGAAAAGGGGAGTTCTTCCCTCCCACACACAATGGATGCTTCTGAATTCCCTACAAAGTTGAGAGGAAGTTCTTAGATTATTTTTTCTATGAGCTTAATGAAATCATTCCACTCCTTTGAATACCCATTTTCTTCCCCCTGTAAGAAAAGCAGGATGGACCAGAAGTACTCTAAGATCCCTTCCAGCTCTAACATTCTATTTAAAGATACTTGGCAAAAAAAAAAAAAAAAGGCCATCTCTTTAAGCAATCTCTTTCTGAGATTTAATTTAATTAGATTATAAAGATGGAAATGACCATTTCTTTTCCAATTAATTCACTTATTATCATACTGAGCTCCATCACTGCATGGGGTAGGGGAGGAGAATACAGCTTAAACTGGTAATAAAGTACAACTCTTGGGGGCTAAATAATAATATAACTATGGTATTCTGTGGCAGCTTACTCTTTAAAAATAAACTAGCCATTCCTTGAAATATATTTTAGTCAAAGAATTCAAATGAGCATGTAGCTCCAAAAATTATTATGACACAATACAATCCATTTACAAGCTAGAGGTTCCTTTCTTCTGTCAGTGGGGGAAGGGAACTGTACTGAGGAAAAATATCAGAGAGAAGAGTATTTCTAGTCCAAGGTTCAAAGTGTCGATCAGTAGCTCAGTTCAAGAAAAGCTCAATTTAAGAACTATACTGTTTGTGAATGACTGTTTCTGAGGAGTATTTTCTGAGGAAATAGGATTGTGGACCAGTTGGAGGAAGTGGGAAACATTTAAAGAACTGAGAAAGATTTCATATTTAAAGGTATCCTTGCCTGGATTGAGGAGGGAGAGGGGATTTTGCAACCAATATTGTGACAGATATAGGTTTTAAGGAGAAAAAAATTAGATTTACTGCTAAGGAGTTGTAGCAGTGAGTGGGATTGGACAGATTGCCCTTTTATTTCCTTCCTTTTATTCAGAGGGGCTCCCTTGTGGAAGAAGT
Source organism: Myrmecobius fasciatus (assembly GCA_023553655.1). NCBI lineage: Eukaryota > Metazoa > Chordata > Mammalia > Dasyuromorphia > Myrmecobiidae > Myrmecobius > Myrmecobius fasciatus. The sequence goes on from JAJPUD010000030.1 coordinate 1,139,525, forward strand.
TATAGTTTTTGTATGTTACAACTGATTGAGTTCAGACAGAAAATTCCTTTGTGCCTGAGTCTTTCTAGTAAATAAGCTATTTCTCATTCCTTTCTGTCACTAATAATCTGAGTTCTATAAATGGAAGGACATCAAACCTAACCTTCTCTTTTTACAGATAAAGAAACTGAGACTCAGAGAAATTACGAATTGCCCAATGTTGCATGATAGTTACAGATAAAAATTAGTTACAGATAAAAAATTTGAACCTGGTTCCTCTAACTCCAGTGCCAATGCTCTTTCCATCAAAGCCTGAGGGAAGGATTTACAGTTCTTAGAGCTCACATGTAGCACATTATAGCTATTAAATGCCTCTTAGATATTCTGTCATTTGCTATACACAATAACTCTGGAAGTAACCAGGATCAGGTATCCATACTTCCATTTCATTATTATTTTCATTTTATTATTATTTTATGGATGAGGACGTGAAAGCTCAAAGAGGTTACCCAGCCATACTTAGAAACCCTGCCTTCTAATGACAGTGTCTTTTTTTTTTTTTTTTACCACACCACATTGCAGCTGCACTCTGTTCTATTTATAATGAATAACACCTGGCAGTCCTTTAGCCAAGGAAAATTTGCTTTCTTGGTTAGGAATAGACTCAGAAAATGTCGATACTTTTCCATTGTATTGAAACCACTTGTCTCTGAGACTCTTTAAAGCCCTGCAAATCAGCTTATACTTTGACTCAATTATTTAACAGCAAATAGATATGAGATACACTGTCTTGCCTGGGAAGTTGGGATGATGGAAGGAGACGTAATGAGGGAGGTATTACTTCTATACAAAGCTCTTTCTAGTGAGTGAATTGTAATAATGAATTATTCTGCAGTAAAAGGACAAAGGTAAATAGATTAATGTAGTTAAGTTTCAAGTCTAATATCAATAACATCATCACCCAGCCACAGAAATAAATATTGGGCAGATTCTTATTTAAAACTGCTTCAGCACTGGCCAGCCATCTCTAAATATAAAATAGATTATTCTGCAACATAATAGTCAATCCCTCAAGGACTTGGGATTTCATTCATGGAGAAAGGTGGTTCAATGCATGAGTAGTTTAGAGTAGTAGAGAATTGCCAAGATTGAGAGAGACCTAATAATTGGCCCATGGACAACTGACAAGCTACTTGTCACTGAATCTTGTCTCCATCACACTGCCATACAATCTCTCCAAAGTGTCTTCAGGTTGTAGCCTTGCCTCTGTTCAGATCTGCTTACATTTTGATTAATATCTCAACAATTTCCATTATAGGTAAAAACATAACTTGATGTCAGAACCAAAGAGTTTCCTTTCAAAAGAAATCTTTCATCAGTTTCCCCTCAAGACCCCAGATTTAGTCAGTTTTGTATTTACTAGTATTTATGCACTTACATTGCTTAATTATACATGTTTTCTTTCTCAAAAACTTCTCAAGGGAGTGGATTGCCTCCTTTTCTCTCATGACAGAGCCTCAGGCTTTGCTTAAAGGAGAGGCAGTATGTCTAAAGGTGTGAATAGAGCAATTTCTGAACCTCAAGTCTTTGAGCCTGTATTTTTTAAAATTTAATTTGTTAACTTTATTTTAATGTAATTGATTTTCTTAATAATTGAATGTATTTTATTTTTTGCTTTATTCAGAGAAGCCTCTTGGCTCCAAAGGGGTCCATGATACAAGAGGTTAAGAAATCCTGGCATAAATATTCTAACATAATTAACATGTAGTGGATATCCTGCCATCTAGGGGAGGGGTGGGGAGTTGGGGGGAAAAATTTGTAACAGAAAGCTATGTAAGGGTTATTGTTGAAGAATTACCCACACATATGTTATGCAAATAAAATAAAAATTTAAAAAAAATAAAAATAAAAATAAAAATAAAAAAAAAGAAATCCTGGCATAGAGTGTAGACAGAGTGGGATAGCAAACCTGGGTGGAAGGTTTGCCATGGAAGGAACCATGACCTGAGGCGTTGGGAAGCTGGGCTTTTGTCCCAGATTTGCCATTTTCTAGTCATATAACTTTGTATTTTCCTTTCCTGAGCTTCCTTTCTGGTAAAGGTGATGGCTGAACTAGATGATGCTGAAGGTCTCTTCTGGCTTGAAGAGTCCATGAAAAGTCTTTCTTTGGAATTAGCTTTGAAGCCTGATACAGACTCCTTGGAATCTTCTCCATTGTGGCAAGCCTTTCTCTCCTTCCAAGGTTCATTCGATTTTTGTAAAGGGTCATAAGTAATTGGAAGCCAAATCTGTTTGTGGTAGAGGACTGAAATGGGAATACTGGTTTTTTTTTTTTTTTGCTTAAAACAACCTCAAAAATAAACTGGAAATCTGACTCTAAAGCAGGGGTGCAACAAACTACAGCCAATGGGCCAAAGCCAGTCCTCTGGGGTTTTTGTGCATTATGTAAAGACCATTCTTAGTTCACTGAACTGTGCAAAAGCAAGCTGTGGGATGTATTTGGCCCATGAATAGTTGTTTTCCAACTCTTGCTCTAAAGGAATCAGACTGATATGCTTGTGTGATCTACAAACTTGACCTAACATTGATTCCCAAAGACAAATTCTAAAAAATATTTTGAATATTAGCGGTCTCTTTGGAATAAGCATATAGATTCATCAGGTCACAATTTGGAAGGGATCAACACTTATTGGAGTATGCCATTCCTTAAATGTAATTTCAGCTTTATCTATTAAAACTTCACCCAGCTTTTTGAAAATTTCTCTAACATCACCTCCCATCCCCTAGCAGAAAGGGTCTTTTCTTTCTTAAACCCTGAATGGCATTGTATTTGTATCTCTCTCATACATCTGTCATAGTCTATTTTGTACCATAATTATTTGTTTAAGTATTATCTACTCTTCTGATAAAAGCCTAATTTTTAAAATATATAGAGTATTGGCTCAAATTTATAAGAATACAAGCTATTCTCTCATTGATAAATGGTGAAAGAATATGAACAATTTTCAGATGAAGAAATCAAAACAATTTCTAGTCCTAATAAAAATGCTCTAAATCACTATTGATCAGAGAAATGCAAATTAAGACAACTCTGGTATTACTACACACTTCTCAGATTGGCTAAGATGACAGGAAAAGATAATGACAAATGTTGGAGAGGATGTGGGAAAACTGGGACACATACATTGTTGGTGAAGTCGTAAAATGATCCAAACATTCTGGAAAACAATTTGAAATTATTCCTGAAGGGCTATCAAACTGTGAAAGCCTTTGATCCAGCAGTGTCTTTACTGGGTCTGTATCTTAAAGAAGTCATAAAAAATGGAAAAGGACCCAAAAATGTTTGTAGCAACCCCTTTTTGTAGTGGCAAGGAACTGGAAACTAAGTGGATGCCCATCAGTTGGGGAATAGCTGAATGAGTTCTGGTATATAAATGTTATGGAATATTATTGTTCTATAAGAAACAATCAGCAGGATGATTTCCAAAAGGCCTGAAGAGACTTACATGAACTGATACTAAATGAAAATAGTAGAATCAAGAGAACATTGTACACAGCAACAAGAAGATTATGTGATGATCAAGTTTGATGGACATGGCTCTTTTTAACATTGAGGTAATTTAGGCCAATTCCAATAGACTTGTGATGGAGAGACCCATCTGCAATCAGAAAGAGGACTGTGAGAAGTGAATGTAGATCACAACATAGTATTTTCACCTTTTTTGTTATTGTTTGCTTGCATTTTATTTTCTTTCTCATTTTTTCCTTTTTGATCTGATTTTTCTTGTGTAGCATGATAAATGTGGAAATATGTATAGAAGAATTGCAAATGTTTAACATATATTGGATTATTTGCTATTTAGGGAAAGGGAATGGGGGAAAGAGAGGGAGAAAATTTTGGAACACAAGGTTTTTACAAGGGTTAATGTTGAAAACTATCCTTGCATATATTTTGAAAATAAAAAGCTATTATTTAACAAAAAGGATTATCCCCTCTGAGCTGTGAAGTGATCCAAATATTCTGGAGAGCAATTTGGAACTATATCCAAAGAGCTATAAAATTATGTATAGCCTTTGATCCAGCAATACTACTATTAGGTGTGTATCCCAAAGATACACATGTACAATAATATTTATTGTAGTTCTTTTTATTGTGGCAAAGAATTGGAAATTATGAAGATGCCTATCAATTAGGCAATAGCTGAACAAATTATGATATGTAAATTTCATGGAATACTATTGTTCTATAAGAAAAATGATGAGAAGGCAGATTTCAAAAAAAACCTTATATGAACTTGTATGAACTGATATTGAGTGAAATGAACAGAACCACATCACTGTACATGTTAACAGCAAGATTATATGATGATCTGCTATGATAAACTTTGCTCTTCTGAGTAATACAATGATTCAAGACAATTCCAAAAGACTCATGCTGAAAATTGTTGACCACATCCAGAGAAAGAACTATAGTTTGAATGCAGATTGAACTATTTTGACTTGTTTTTTTATTTTTTCTTTCTTGTGTTTTTCCCTTTTTTCTGATTCTTCTTTCACAGCACGATTAATGTGGAACTATGTTTAACATGATTGTATGTACATATCTTTTTAAAAAAAAATTATCCATCCTATCCTTTATGAGAACAGAGACTATATCTTTATCATCTTAATATTGTTCTTGATAGGTACATAATAATACCTTATAAAGGAATTACAGATAAGCCTGAAGCTCAAAACCATGGAAATCATAGTGAAGAATCTTAACTATTCCCCATTCAGGGGCATTTTTGGCCCACAGGGCTTCAGCTGAGCAGCTTGCTCAGTTGAGGGACTGTACCCTACAGAAAGCAAACAGATGTAACATCAGGAGAAGACATAGGATACCCAGTGGTACCTGTCAATTCATTGTATTCTCTTTGAGTACTGTATGCATGGTTTCTGTTCTTGATTATTCTTCCCATTTTCTGAGATACCACTACACACCTCTCAGATTGGCTAAAATGACAGGAAAAGATAATGGCTAATGTTGGCGGGGATGTGGGAAAACTGGGACACTGATACATTGTTGGTGGAACTGTGAATGGATCCAACCATTCTGGAGAGCAATCTGGAACTATGCTCAAAGAGTTATCAAACTGTGCATACTCTTTGACCCAGCAGTGTTTCTATTGGGCCTATATCCCAAAGAGATCTTAAAGGAGGGAAAGGGACCCACATGTGCAAAAAATGTGTGTGGCAGCCCTTTTTGTAGTGGCAAGAAAGTGGAAACTGAATGGATGCCCATCAATTGGAGAATGGCTGAATAAATTATGGTATATGAATGTCATGGAATATTATTGTTCTGTAAGAAAAGACCAGCAGGATGATTTCAGAGAAGCCTGGAGAGACTTATATGAACTGATGCTGAGTGACATGAGCAGAACCAGGAGATCATTATACACGGCAACAACAATACTATATGATGATCAATTCTGATGGACATGGTTCTCTGCAACAATAAAATGTCTCAAACCAGTTCCAATTGTTCAGTGATGAAGATAGTCATATACATCAAGAGAGAGGCCTGTGGGAACTGAGTGTGGACCACAACAGTTTAACACTTTCTGTGAATATTTGCTTACATTTTGTTTTCCTTCTTAGTTTGCTTTTTTTTCCTCTTTCCAGATATGATTTTTCTTGTGCAGTAAGATAACTATATTGATATGTATACATATATTGGATTTGTCATATAATTTAACATATTTAATATGTATTAGACTACCTGTCATCTAGGGGTGGGGGTGGGGGGGAAGAAGGGAAAAAATTTGGAACAAAAAAATTTTTTTAAAATTTTATTTATTTTATTTTTGCAAAGTTCAATGTAGAAAAATCACTCATATATTCTGTAAATAAAAAGCTTTAAATTAGATTATTCTTCCCATTGATCATATATTTTTATGGAAGAATATGCCTTAGATTTATTGGAGAGCTATTTTTCTTTTCTCTATTTTTATTTTCTATTTCTCCTTGCATCTCTGTTAGTTTCTCCTCTAGGAATTTGGATGCTATACCACTTGGTGCATATATGTTTAGTATTGATACCACTTTATTGTCTATGGTACCCTTTAGTAAAATGTAGTTTCCTTCCTTATCTCTTTTAATTAGATCTATTTTTGCTTTTACTTGATCTGAGATAAGGATTGCTACCCCTGCTTTTTTTTTGTTCACTTGAAGCATAAAAGATTCTGCTCCAGCCCTTTACCTTCACTCTGTATGTATCTCTATGTTTTAGATGTGTTTCTTGTAAACAACATATTGTAGGATTCTGGCTTTTAATCCAGTGCGCTATCTGTTTCCGTTTTATGGGAGAGTTCATCCCATTCACATTCACAGTTAAAATGACTATATCTATATTTCCTGCCATCTTATTTACCCAAAGTTATATTTTTCTCTTCCCTTTCCCCTTACTCCCTTCCCCCCTCCCCAGTATTTTGTTTTTGATGACCACCTTCCTCTAACAGTCCTCCCCCCTTTAGAACCCTCCTTCTTTTTTACACCTTTCCCCTAATCCTTCTATTAATTTATTCCTTTCTTTTCCTCCTTTCCCTCCTACTTCCCTATACAGAGGGCCAAGTTTTTCCCTGAAATCAAATGTGTCTGATATACTCTTTCAGAGCCCAATCTAATGAGAGTAAGATTTACACAATACTCATCACCCTCCCTTCTTTCCCTCAATTATATTAGATTTTCTATGTCTCTTTATGAGACTTTGCCTTATTTTACCTCCTTTTTTTTTACTTTAATTTACCTCCTTTCCCCTCCCCCCCTTTTTTTTACAGTATGATATACCTTCCACCTCTTATTTCTTTTCGATTATTATCAAAGTAAAATCAAATTATACCCCCATTCTTTAAGGATACACCTAGTAGAGATATAGTTCTCGAGAGTTCTTTCCTTTTTACCTTTTTACACTTCTCTAGAGTTCTGTGTTTGGAGGTCAAATTTTTTGTTCAGATCTGGTCTTTTCATTAGAAATAGGTGAAATTCTCCTGTATCATTGAATGACCATCTTCTTCCCTGGAAGATGATGCTCATTCTAGCTGGATAGCTTATTCTTGGCTGTAATCCAAGTTCTTTTGCCTTTCGGAATATCTAATTCCAGGCCCTTCGATCCTTCAATGTGGAAGCTGACAGATCCTGTGTAATTCTAATGACAGTTCCTCGGTATTTGAACTGTTTTTTTCTAGCAGCTTGTAATACCTTTTCCTGAAATTTGGCCACAATATTCCTTGGGGTTTTAATTTTGGGGTCTCTTTCAGGAGGTGATCAGTGAATTCTTTCAATGCCAACTTTGCCTTCTGATTCTAAAACATCAGGGCAATTCTCTTTCATGATTTCCTGGAAGATAGCATCAAGGTTCTTTTTTTCATCATGAGTTTCAGGGAGTCCAATAATCCTTAGATTGTCTCTCCTGGATCTGTTTTCCAAATCAGTTGTTTTTCCTAGGAGATATTTCATATTTTCTTCTATTTTTTCATTTTTTTTGTTTTTGTTTGACTGATTCTTGAAGTCTTATTGAGTCATTCATTTCAATTTGTTCAATTTTAATTTTTAAGGTATTATTTCCTTCAGCTATCTTTTTTAGCTCCTTTTGTAACTGGCCAATTGAATTTTTTGGTTCATTGCATTTTTTCCATTTTGCCAATTTTATTTTTCAGTGAATTGTTGTCTTCTACCAATTCACTATTTTTATTTTCTAGTGAGTTGGTGACTTTTTCCAATTCACCAATTTTGTTTTTCAGTGAATTGTTGTCTTTTACCAATTCACTATCTTTATTTTCCAGTGAGTTGGTGACTTTTTCCAATTCACCAATTTTGTTTTTCAGTGAATTGTCTTTTTCCAATTCACTAATTTTGTTTTTCAGTGAATTGTTGTCTTTTACCAATTCACTATTTTTATTTTCCAGTGAGTTGGTGACTTTTTCCAATTCACCAATTTTGTTTTTCAGTGAATTGTTGTCTTTTTCCAATTCACTAATTTTGTTTTTCAGTGAATTGTTGTCTTTTACCAATTCATTATTTTTATTTTCCAGTGAGTTGGTGACTTTTTCCAATTCACCAGACTTATTTTCCAGTTTTTCACATCTCTGTTGCAGGGCGATGTTTCCTTATTGCACTGCTCTCAGTTTATTTCCCCAATCTTCTTCTAGCTCTCTTTTGAGATTCTTTATGCAATCTTCCGGGTAAGCCTTCTGAAAGGGAGACCAGCTTAAGTCCACCTTTGTGGCTTTATCTGGGATTGTTTTCAGAATCTCAGGATCTGGGGACTTCTCTAGTTTCTCTCCGTAAAAGCTGTCTATGGTGAGAACTCTCTTCTTCTTGTTCATGGTGTTGAGCTGAGGTATCAGTCACCAGCAGGGAATTCTGCAGCAGCAGCAGCAGCAGCAGCAGCAGCAGCAGCAGCAGCAGCAGCGATTTTAATTTGCCCTGGGGCGGCTTGCCGAGTTGACTTCCGGTCTGGGGCTGATCTGGCTAGATCTGCACTAGGACCACACTTTCAGCTGCTCTCAATCCACCCTTTATCAAAGGTAGACCTGCCAAAGCACCCGCCCGCAAGCAGAGCAAAGTGGCCCAAGCGTCTCCCAGGGACTTCCTGGCAGCCTAAAATCTTCTGGTCCTTCCCAGCCCCGGATTTGCACCCCGGCTGTGTACTGGCATCTGAGCGCTGGGAGCTGCTCGATCCCCTGCCCGTCTAAAACTGACTTCAGGAGTTCTTTCAAAGTAGATATTTGATATAAGTGTGTTGTAGTCCAAGTGTTTGGTGGCATCCTCACTCCAGAACCAGTTCGGAGGTTCAATTTTTCTGGGTCTGAGGGAAGGTCTCAGGAGCTCACAGAAGATGCTGTCTGCAGTTCGCCATCTTGGCTCCACTCCCCTCTCTATTTTTATTTTCAATAAGGCCATTTTGATAAATGACTGTTTGGACTAAAAAATAAAAAAAAAAACATATTCTAAGACACCTGATGTTTGGTCTTGGTCTTTACTGAAATCCTGATCTGGAGTACTACTGTGTAGTTTTCAGTACTGTATAGTGCACCATTTAGGAAGAAAAGAACCTATACCCTAGAACTAATAGAATTTTTTTTTGCTCTCAGGTCTACCATTTCCTAAGTAGAATTGGAGCTCTTACCAAATTGACTCAGTTCTGCAGCTAAACTCTCTTTCATTGGATATTGCTATAGGCTTTTGTTACAGGATCCTATTGTCAATAGGGACCGAGTAGAGAGGGAAATCCACTCTTTCCTTCCTTGCTACTATCACCAAGAGTTATAAAGCTATCTCCAAGAGGTGAAGATTGTTTAGAACGGGGCTAATATGCTTTTTATCTATACTACAAGGGACATAGCTGATCCTCTCAGTGAATCACTGGAAGTCCTCTATTGTTCATCAATTGCCTTCATCCAAAAACCAACACAATATAGCTTCATTTGGTTAATTGAGGAGCTTCTCCATACATTGGGATTGATTGTTTAGGAAAACTTTTTTATGCTCCATTATATAATTATAGAAAACTCCCCGAATTGTTTAGTGACTAATACACTTCCTTTACATGAATATATTAGAACAAATATATAGAACAAAATCTATGATCATACCTCAAAGTAATTTTTATAGTAGTAATTATTTCACTAGAGCACCAGCCCTAAAGTCAGAAAGACCTGAGTTCAAATTTGGTCTTAGATATGTACTAGTTGTATGGGCAAATCACTTAGCCCCAGTTGCCTCCAAAAAGAAAAAAAAAGATGATTTTGTGGGAATTATAATGTCAAACTAGTAGAAAAAAATTGGGAAAGCTAATGGAGAAAAAAAAAGAGCACATTGAGAAAATAGAAGTGAAGCTCTGTAGAAAAGAGCCAGTGAACGGATCCAACCATTCTGGAGAGCAATTTGGAGCTATGCTCAAAAAGTTGTCAAACTGTGCATACCCTTTGACCCAGCAGTGTTTCTACTGGGCCTATATCCCAAAGAGATCTTAGAGGAGGGAAAGGGACCCACCTGTGCAAGAATGTTTGTGGCAGCCTTTTTTGTAGTGGCTAGAAACTGGAAACTGAAGGGATGCCCATCAATTGGAGAGTGGCTGAATAAATTATGGTATATGAATGTTATGGAATATTATTGTTCTGTAAGAAATGACCAGCAGGACGATTTCAGAGAGGCCTGGAGGGACATGCATGAACTGATGCTGAGTGAAACGAGCAGAACCAGGAGATCATCATACACAGCAACAACAGTATTACATGATGATCAATTCTAATGGACATGGCTCTCTGCAACAAAGAATTGTCTCAAACCAGTTCCAATTGTTCACTGAAGAAAACCATATACACCCAGAGAGAGGGAAATGAAATATGGACCACAATGTAACATTTTCATGATCTCTATTGACATTTGCTTGCATTATGTTGCCTTTCTCTGATTTTCTTTTTTTTCTTGTAGATAGGATTTTTCTTGCATAACTTCT
>JAJPUD010000030.1:1150404-1210377 GCA_023553655.1 Myrmecobius fasciatus
TATGTTGCCTTTCTCTGATTCTTTTTTTTTCTTGTAGATAGGATTTTTCTTGCATAACTTCTCAAGCATTTCAACATTATTAACATGTGGTGGACTTCCTGTCATCTAGGGGAGGGGAGGAGACTGGGGGTAAAATTTGTAATGGAAAGCTTTGTAAAGATCAATGTTGGGGAACTACCCATATATATGTTATACAAATAAAAAGCTTTAATAAAAAAAAAAAAGAAAAAGAAAAGAGCCAGTGAAAAATAATTCAGTAAAAGAGAGGTAATGAGGGATTGGCCAATAAGGGCTCATTCCTTTGAGCATGTACAGTATGCTCTGTTTGCTACCAATCTACACGATGGCTTTGGTGAGCCTACTTCCAGACATATGTAGAGCGAACTGAACTGCCTTCTGCTTTAGAGCATATGCAGGTAGTCTGGAATTGTTTACTGTCATTTTACTGTAGGTTAATGAAAATACTTTTAATTCTCTGCTGGGCCAGGACTGAAGATACTGAGTGCAACAGAAGAACTCAAATCTTTCTTCTTCCTGTTGAATAAGAAAGAACTGCTGTAAGTCTCTTGGTGAAGTAAGTGGGGGGCAAGAGTCTTTAACTCCTCATCTGGGCCCCCATGAAGCAGGGATCATATCCATTGAAATTTTTCTGTGTGTGTTGTATTTCATCTTTTCCTTCTCAGGTGAATGAATGTAAAATTCATCAAGTTTGAAGGGGAAATGTCTATATAACTCAACTGAATAGGACTGACTCGTAGTTGACTATAGTTGCAAATTATCCTAGTATCAGAGAGTGTTCACAATCTTTTCCTTAGGCTAATTATCAGTTTGGTTAGGAAGTCAGCTTCTACATGCATGGAGAAGTTTATGCAAATAATGAAAGCAAAATCCTTTAGGGAAAATGGATAGTAGTGTGAACGTGGGATGAGAAAGAATATATGGTTCAAGTGTAACATGGTTATATGGAAGCAATGAGTAAGTCAGTGGTGTTGGTTTGTATGTTTGGCTATAGAGCCCTATCAGTGAATGGATCTATCTAATTATGAATTCCTGGGAGTTTGGATTTTGCCTCTAAAGTGAACTTTGTTTTAAAAATAATAGGGAAAGTGAAGATTGAAGTTGAGGAAATTAGTGGAGGTGGATGTACCCAGCCTGAATAGGTAGCCAATAAGATATCAGTTAAAACTGGGTATAAACTGATCTTAGTGCCCTTTCCTTGGAATAATCTTAGCACTAGTAGCCAAGTGGAGCTGGGCTTGGAGTCAGGAAGACCTGAGTTCAAATATAGTTTCTCACTAGCTTTGTGAGCCCCAGCAGATATGGGATATCTTAATGGCACAATTCTGAGTTTCTAATAGTTTCTGCATGAGAAAAATGAGCACTTGGGAGTATAAGCAGACCCAGAGGCTGGAAAATGCAATTAGCAGTTGCATGAAAGTGATGATAATCATGGAAGGTGTTTTTATTAAGATCTCATGTCACTGATTTATTCATATCACTTTCTTGTTCTGAGCTCTTAATTTCCTTGTACCTTCTTTAGTGCCTTCCTTTGCTATGCTGATTAAGATAAATAATATTAGTCTTTTTCTTAGAACTTGTCTCTGCTATTTTATTTTACTTTTTAAAGTATCTAATTTTTCCAAATGCATGCAAAGATAATTTTCAACATTCATTTTTGTAAGACTTTGTGTTTCAATTTTTTCTCCTTTTCTCTCTTACCTCCCTACTCTCCAAGACAGCAAGCAATCTGATATAGGTTAAATATGTGCAATTCTTTTAAACATATTTCCGTATTTGTCATAGTGTGCAAGAAAAATCTGACCAAAAGGGAAAAAAAACCATGAGAGAAAACAAACAAACAGAATGGAAATATGTTTTGCTCCATTCAGTCTCCATTGTTCTCTCTCTGGATGCAGATGGCATTTTCCATCCCAAGTCTATTGGAATTGCCTTGAATCACTGTATTGTTGAAAAGAGCCAAGTCCATCACAATTGATTATCACATAAAATTATACTATTCTTAATCTAATCATTGACCATTATTCATTGTTGCCCTAATGTTGTGCTTCATGGCACCTTCACTAGGGCTAGAAAGCTTGCATTCAGAATCTCAGGGCCCCATGAACAGTTAAGGAACTCCAGATTCCACCCTTCATAGTTCCCTCAAATCAAGCCTCTCTTCTACACATGCACAGGCTCACATTTCTACTTTACACTACTGCACTCTTTCCAGTGAAATAATTCTTCCTAAATGATTCATCCCATTCTACATATATTCACCAATGCTTTCCTACTTAGTTACTAGTCTCCAAATGGATCTGGGCTTGGAATTAGGAAGACCTGAGTTTAAATACAGTCTCAGATACTTAACATCTTTATGAGCATGGGCAAATCAGTTAAATTCTATTTGTCTCAGTTTTCTCATTGTAAAATCAGGTTAATATCACTTATCTCTTAGGGTTGTTTTGAGGGTCAAATGAAATATTTGCAAAATGATTAGCACAGTACCTGGCACATGGTGGGCATTTAATTAATGCTTATTCCCTTCCCCCTTCCCCTTGCACTACACATCAGTTCACATTGCCTACATAACCACCAGCTCATTGAACATACTACTCTCTTCATCACATCCTGGTTTCTACCATCATCTCTTCTCTAATGCCAGTTTCAAGGATAAAAGAAAAGTATCAAAATAAATGTCTATAGTATAATTGGCTTCTGCAGGCAATTGTATATCTTTATCACTTCTACACACAGTTGTTTTGTGTTGAGATCCTATCACTTCATAGGAATATTATGTTGAATTACATTAAAAAAAGACTCAAGTAGCTTTTATTTCTATGGAAATTGCTAAATGAAATGCAAGGTTACAATAGCATTATCATTTTTTGTATTATTAATTCATTTTTACAACTTGCCTTTTTACTGAAATTACTTGTTTTATTCAATGTCAGTATTGAAAGGGATTTCAGAAGTCTAAGCTGATACCAATCTGAGCAGAATCCTTTCTCCAAAATCCCAGATAAGTACTTGTACCATCTCTAATTGAGAACCTACAATGGAGAATCCATTACCCCTGAAGGAAGTTTGTTCTATTTTGGAAAATTTGATCAAAAGTCAACTACCTTCCTACATGTGAAATGTGCATCTATTTTCCTTTCTGGCTCTAAATGTAGGATCTTGTGACATTTAAAACTGTAATTATGTTTTCTCTTAAGGCACAGTCTTCAGTCCTTTGATTTTTCAATTAGAATGTTATACCCCAACTTGTCAATGCCAATTTTTTAGTAAGTGGATATTGTTTAATGTAAAATGATAAACGCTTAGAAATGAACAAATCCTCAATTAAGTTTTTTTTTTTTTTGGCCAAAAAAAAGGTTACTCATAATTGTATAGTAGATTTTATTTATTATTAAATAATAATTACTTCTGAATATTAAATAATGAATTGAGTAATGTTATTACATTAAAAACTGTATTAGCCTCAAGGTTCTTGACTACCCTAAGAAAAAGAACTAAAAACAAGTATAAAACAAAGTATACTCTCCAAAAAAGTTATTTGTAACAGTAGTTATAAGTAAATTTTGACAAATATTTATAGATATTTTCCAGAACTTGATAGGAGATAATTTTCTACAGTTTGGTTTAAAGTTCTGTAGCAGATAAGAAATCCCAGTTTCAAGATTCCAAAATAAATAGTCATTACCTATACACATTGTCCAAATAATCACTACACATAGACATTTAGTGTTTGTAAACATCAATGTCCTTTCAAAACTGAACACAATACTTCAAGTGTATTCTGATCAGTGGAACACACTGCCTCTCTTATTGAAGACAAAGATTATGTTTAGGGGTATGATGTCATTGAGTTTGTAGTCCACTGAAGCACCCAGATTTTTTTTTCACATTAGCAACCTCCAGTCATGCCATTCTTACGAAAAAAAAATTTTTAATTATAAGACTTTACATTTATCTTTTAAAAATTCTTTCTTGTTATATTTAGGTCATTGTTGGTCCCTGCACTGAGGACAATAGAGGAAATGGTCAAATGAGAAAAAAATCTTTGAATCAAATTACTTAGATATTTGGTATCCAAAAATATAATCAAGAAGTATGGATAAGACTGATAGCTATTTCCCAAAAGATAAATGATCAAAGGTTATAAACAGTTCTCAAAAGAATTTGAAATTATCCATATCCACATGAAAGAATTGCTCCAAATCATTAATAAAGAAAAATGCAAATCAAAACAGTCCTAAGATTTCACCTCATACTCTGCAAATTGGCAAAAATGACAAAAATGGCAATCAATATTCAATGTTAAAGGGGCTTTTAAATAACAGACACATTAACATATTATTAGTGGAGATGGGAAATGGCACAACCATTTTGAAAAGCTATTTGGAATTATGCAAATAAAATGACTAAAATGTTCATGCTCTTTGAACTCCAAGATCCCATTTCTGTGCATATTTACCCCAAGGAATCCATTGATAAAAATAGAAAACCCTCATGTACACCAAAAAATATATAAATGTACTTTTTTAATGGCAAAGAATTAGAAACAAAGTGTCTATAAATTAGAGAATATGTGACTAGATAGTGGTTCCTCTGAAAAAGATGTGAGGGAGAAGGTTCCAGGTTTGAGTCAAGAAATATGACAACCAAACAAACTAATGTCATCTTAGGCTGCATCAAGTTTGATGTCCAAAAATGTGAATTCATGGTCCCACTGTACTCCACCCTATTCAGACCATATCTAGATTATTATCTTCATTTCAAAGTGCCACATTTTAGAAAGAAAATTAAGAAGCTACAAAGTGTTCTAATCAGGATGGTGAGGAGCCTAAAGACTATGACATTAAGGGGATTAATTGAAGAAACTGGAGATACTTCACTTGGAGAGAAGAAACTTTAAGGAAGATTTGAGATCTTGAAATATTTGAAGATTTATCCTATGATAGAAGGATTAGACTTGTCTCACTTGTTCCAGAGTGGGATCAGTGAGTGAAGTTGCAGAGATGGATTTTGGATTAATGTAAAACAAAGTTTTTGATAGTTAGAGCTATCCCATAGTGTAAAGGACTGCCTCAGGAGGCAAGAGATTCTTGAAGTCTTCAAGTGAAGACTGTATCAGCACTGGAAGGATACTGTTGACAGAATTTCTCTATAAGTGTGGATTAGACAAGAGCACATCTTTCCAGTCGAGATTCTTTGATGTTTAAATTGGATTGTTAATGAATGCTTGATAAAGCCTTGCTTGCTCTTGGTGACTCCCACTTAATTTTCCAGATTACCACACTTCATCTCCTTATTAACAAAAGATCATAGATCAAGATCTGGAAGGGGTCATCTGGTCCACCTTCTTCATAAACAAATGAGGAAAATGAAGCCCAGAGAGCTAAAGGATTTATCCAAGATCATATAGACAGTCATGAAGCTTAGCTCTTGTGAGCTCATTTAGCACTTTTTCCACTGCACTATTTTGCCAAAATCAAACTTACTAGACTTGATCTTACTAGATCAAGAAATTCTTGATCAACACATTTTCTGCTCATTTCACTTAGCATTAGTTCATGTCTTTCCAGGCCTCTCTGAAATCATCCCCTGATCATTTCTTATAGAATAATAATATTCCATAACATTCATATACCATAACTTATTCAGCCATTATTCAACTGATGGGCATCCACTCAAGAGATCCAGAGTCTTGAGGAAGAAATTAGAATTGGGGGTGGGGGGGGGCAGCTAAATGGATAGAGCACCAGCCCTGAAGTCAGGAAGACCTGAGTTCAAATCTGGCCTCAGACACTTAACACTTCCTAGCTCTGTGATCCTGGGCAAGTCACTTAACCCCAATTGCCTCAGTAAAAAAAAAAAAAGAAAAAAGAAAAAAGAAAAAAAGAAAGAAAAAGAAAAAGAAAATAGAATTGGGCAAGGGTAAGCCACTCATGAGAATGAGAAATAATACAACAAAAGATAAAAAATGAAAAAATAGAGGAGAATGTAAGCCATCTCATAAGGGAAAAAACAGATCTAGAGGTCAGATCAAGAACAGTAAACATAAGAACAATTGGATTACCTGAAGGCTACAAAAAAAAAAAAGAATCTTGATATGTTAATAGAGGAAGTAATTAAAGAAAATTGTCTTCCCCAATTGATAAATGGTCAAAGGATATGAACAGACAATTTTCAGGCCAAAAAAGCTATCTACAGTAATATGGAAAAAATGCTCTAAATCACTATTTATTACAGAAATGCAAATTTAAATAACTCTGAGGTACAACCTAACAGATTGACTGATATGTCAGAAAAAGAAAATGATGTTGGAGAAGATGTGGGAAAATTGGGATACTGTTGCTCTGTAAGAGTTGTGAACCAATCCAATCATTCTACAAGGCAATTTGTAATTAGATTCAGAGGGCCATCAAACTGAGTATATCCTTTGGTCCAGTCATACCATTACTATATCTATACGGCAAAGATCATTAAAAAGGGGAAAACAACCTACATGTACAAAAAATATAGCAGCTCTTTTTGTGGTGGTTAAAATTGGAAATTGAGAGAGGAATAAATTTGGGGATGATTGAACAAGTTATAGTATATGAATGTAAAGAAATATTGTTGTGCTATAAGGAATGATGAGCAGATTTCAGAAAAACCTTCAAAAGCTTGCATGAACTATTTTCACTTTTTTCCCCCCTTTTGGTCTATTTTATAGCATGACTATGGAAATATTTTATATGATTGCACATATATAATCTATGTCAAATTGCTTACTATTTTAGGGAAAGGGAATGTGAGGGAGGAGGGAACAAAAAATTTGGTACTTAAAATTTATTAAAAATGAATGTTAAAAGTTAAATGGTCAAAACTTGAACAGATGAAGAAATTAAAGTCACCTATAGTCACATGAAAAAAATGCTTTAAATCACTATTGTTTAGAGAAATGCAAATTAAACCACAATGAGGTACCACCTCACACCTCTCAGATTGGCCAAGACAACAGGAAAAGATGATGATAAGTATTAGAAGAAATGAGGGAAAACTGGAATACTAATGCATTGTTCGTAGAGTTGTGAAATGATCCAACCATTCTGGAGAGTAATTTGAAATTATGTGATGGAAAGAGTCATCTGCACTCAGAGAGAGGACTGTGGGAACTAAGTGTGGATCATAACATAGGGGTTTTTTTTTCACCTTTTTTGTTGTTGTTTGCTTGCTTTTTGTTTTCTTTCTCATTTTTTTCTTTTTGATCTAATTTTTCTTGTGCAGCATGATAAGTGTGGAAATATGTGTAGAAGAATTGCATATGTTTAACCTGTATTGGATTGTTTGCTGTCTAGGAGATGAGCATCAAGAAGGAAAGGAGAAAAAATTTGGGACACAAAAGTTTTGCAAGGGTGAATGTTGAAAACTATCTTTGCATATATTTTGAAAATAAAAAAACTATTATTTAAATAAAATAAAATAAATTGTCTTTCTGTGTAATTGGAAAAATAAAATACTATTTTTTTTCATATACCATAATTTATTCAGCCATTCTCCAATTGATGGGCATCCTTTAAATTTCCAGTTTCTTGCCACTACAAAAAGGGCTGCCACAAACATTTTTGCACATGTGGGTCCCTTTCCCTCCTTTAAAATCTCTTTGGGATATAGGCCCAGTAGAAACACTGATGGGTCAAAGGGTATGCACAGTTTGATAACTTTTTGAGCATAGCTCCAAATTGCTCTCCAGAATGGTTGGATCCGTTCACAGTTCCACCAACAATGTATCAGTGTCCCAGTTTTCCCACATCCCCTCCAACAGTTATCATTATCATTTCCTGTCATTTTAGCCAATCTGACAGGTATGTAGTGGTATCTCAGAGTTGTCTTAATTTGCATTTCTCTGATCAATAGTGACTTGGAGCACCTTTTCATGTGACCGGAAATAGTTTCAATTTCTTCGTCTGAAAATTGTCTGTTCATATCTTTTGACCATTTATCCATTGGAGAATGGCTTGAATTCTTATATATTTGAGTCAATTCTCGATATATTTTAGAAATGAATACTATTTTTTTTAAAGAAAGAATATAAACACCTTGAAGGCAGAGACTTTCTTTTTGCTTGTATTTGTAACCCCAGTGCTTGACAAGCACTGTGTTTGGGACATGATAAATGCTTAATAAATCCTAAAAAAAATTATCCTGAAGTATTAGAACAAGAGGAGAAAGTAGAAATAGAAAAAAAAATCCACCAAACACCATTTGAGAGTCCTATGAAGATAAAGGAACATGATTGCTAAATTTTAAAAATCCCAGATAAAAGAAAATTTTACGAGCAACAATTCAAATACACTGGAGCCATATGTATATGATTATAGATATTTATTTATATGTATGGGAATGTATGTATATATATATATATATATGTGTACACATATACATCCACATATAATATGTGTCAATATGTATGTATATATGTATGTGTGTATGCATGTGTGTATATATATGTACAAAACCATGCTTAATTGTAGCCTGCTTGGGGAAATTAGGGGGAAGAAAGGGGAAAAAAAGAATAAAGTAAAAAGTGCACAGTAGGGAACAAAAAAAACACCCTATATAAGGAAGCAAAGAAAAGATGGAGAATTCTGAATACAATGTATTCTATTATTACACATGCTTTCTTGAAATGGAAATTTATTGTTAATATTTTGAGTCCCTTCTTATGTTCTGGTTTGCAATGACAATACTTTTTCTTTTTCTGTTTCTTTTCTATTTAAGTGTTTTTTTTTTAAAAATAAATATATTTGAAAAAAAATTAAAGCAAAGATACTGAGGCAAACAGGGCACAAGATTTGGGAATAAAATGACTTGTCTTACCTATTAAAACCTAAATGTTTTAAGTGTAGCCTTTGCTTTAGACCTTTATATTGCTATGCCTTGTTCATCAGAATGTCTGGGTGGCTATTGAACTAAGCACCCCAAAAGTTTCAATAGACTAATTTTTCAAATGTAAGAGACAAAAAAAGAAAACAAAATACAGAGAAATACATGAGAACGCACAGAAGACAAACCTTTCTGCAATTTTTCAGAGCGGTCTTAGTTTTCCCTTCATAATTCTCCAAGATAAATCTGTCCTTGTACACACAGAATTTCTGAAGAGGAAACCCCAGTCTTTCTGATCTTCTTATTCATGGTCACCAAATTTGTTATGGGAGAAATTCTAGCATGAGTTCATGGGGTAGCTGCTGCCAAAACATATTTACCATAGTGCAGAAATTATAGAAATAAATAAACCTAGGTTTTATTATTATGCTCAAGCATAGATTTAGATTTCAGAGAAAACCTGAACCATCATTAGGATTCCAATAAACCATTTTTTTTTTGAAGGGGAAAAGCTTTTAATTGAAAAATAAATCAATACATTTCAAATAAGACAGTGTGTTTTTCAACATACAATGTAAATTGGTTGAAGAGAATGGTTTTCCTAAGTGTATGGTGAAATTTAAACATTTCATTTTGAGCATAAACAATGCCCCCACCCCCCCCAACTCAAGTAAAAATTCTAACAGACTTTCATTCTGAACTTATATTGTGAACTCATTAGCCCTAGTCCTTCCTAATTCATTAACAAATGGAAGGCAGTCTGAAACTTATCTGATTGCTTCAGTTTCTTTATTTTCAGTCTTAGAATTTTTTGTTCCGTATCTATGGACTTTGTACCTGAATAAAACTCCTAGGATAGTGACATTATTAGCTCCATATACTCAAATAGGAACTTTTTAAAACGTTAATATTATGCTTATGGCAAAAGTCTTAGAGAGAGAGAGAGAGAGAGAGAGAGAGAGGGAGAGAGGGAGAGGGAGAGGAGAGAGAGAGAGAGGGAGAGGGAGAGGGAGAGGGAGAGGGAGAGGGAGAGGGAGAGAAAGGGAGAGGGAGAGAGAGGGAGAGAGTGGGAGAGAGAGACCTGGTCACCCCAAACATTACAGATATTTAACTTAGTCACAAACTAAATAGGCTACAATGCTTCAAAAGGCAATTCTGTCAAATGAACTACCAGTCAACGTATACACTGTAGCCATTTGGCTTTTAAAGTTATATCCAAGTCTCAAAATACTTTGATATATTTAAATTATTCAACTATTGAACTTATTGCTTTAAACTAGGAAAAAATTAGGTAAAAATCTTTTTTTAAAGTTATGGTTGTAATTCCAAGGGTATGTAACCAAAATGATAATGTTCAAGTATGTAGTTAACTTTCACTCTTTGGAATGACAAAGCAGAGGCTATGTTCATTTATGTGTATGGCTTCCTATGTGATTATTGCAGACACCCATTAAGTAAGTTACTCTTGTTTGAAATTTTTTTTTTTTTTTACAAAATACAACTTCCAAAATTAACATCTTTATTAAATCAGTTAAGAAATGTTCACTGTAGAAAAGTTAACATTGAGGGTTTTAACAAAACCAAAATAGACTTTTTTTACACAATATTAGCAGCAAACTACTTTTGAGGTTTCCATTTTCTGCTGTTTTTAAAGATAGCGTAAACAGTATACATTAGCATGGAATGTCAGAGTCCACTCTTTATTCTAATTCTGTGATTTAGGCCCTCCAGTGCAAGATAATTTATGATGCATGTGCTAGCACTCAACTCCCACAAGTGAAGACAAAAAAATGCACAAGGTAATCCTATCACTACAAAGTCCTGAGATAGACTTTCTGGCTTAAGAATGTATTCTCATTACTTTAGTCTCTTCATAACATAAACCATGAGTGCTACACATGCATGTAAACTCAACCTTCTCTCCCTATCCCCCTCCCCCCAAAAAAGAAAAATTAGCAGCCAACTGGACAACCTGGCATTTGGTTTCTGAATGGGTTTTTTTTTGGAAATTTTATTGACTATACAATATTTAACTAGTCCAATAAAAACCCTTTGACCTCCATATTGCTTTTCCATTTTTTTTTCTTATTTAACCAGATAACGGTGCATGTATATCACCTGCAAAAGTGCCAAAAATATATAGCATACACCTTAGCCTTTGTGAATAAAAGAAAATTTCTTATATACAAAGAAGAGGATATACCTCATTTAAATTACCTGTTTATCAGCATGTAATATTACCAAGTCGAAAAACGTTTCATTAAACTCACTGCAGTCATAACTACTTAGTATCACTACTATTAAATTCTGGGACCAAGGGTTGCTCAAGTAACTGTTTCTTCAGTGTTAATGGTCATTGACAGTCTAAGATTAGGGATTTAACTGTCTTCCACAGAAATAAAACTTAATTTCTTCCCAATGACAAAAAGGAAGTCACACCTATGCAATATTCCACTTTTTTAACATAAGGAAACAAAATGGCAACATTCACCTTCCTTTCTTTAAATGTTAACATTACTAAAGAAATCTTACTACTCTTCAAAATACTAGAATCTATAAATATAATTTTAAGATTAATTTTTCAGCTACAAATCACACAAAAAGATGACTTTCCATTTAATTCTCAAAATTTCCATTTTGATAGTAGTAATAACTGGCTCAGATTTGTAAGGGTTTAATCCATTTTTTAAAAATTTGCTATTATTTACTGCACAATGAATAAAGTGGGAAAACTGCATCAAATTAAAAAATGAACAATGAGAAATTCAAGAAAGCTTAACATAGAAAAGAATAAGGTACAACATTTACATCAGCAGATTCCATTTTTCACCATCACCACAGGGAAATTCTTTTTATGTTTTCTGAGTGATACTATAACCTCCATTTTTTAAGTCTATCCTTGTTTTACAATAAAAACAAAGAGTAGACTGAATTCCTTTTTATTAATATACACATCAGGTTACTGAAACGTGAATTCACGTAGCTTTTCCCTCACAGATGGCACTTGCAGATAGAAGATGCAGATGACTACAACCTTCAGAAGTTTACTTGATAAGATTCTTCAACAGCAGTTTGATATTGTGTTTCCTCATCTAACTGAAGATTCACAAATTCTCCATAATCAAACTGATGTCTTTGATTTAGATGGCTAACAAAATTTCTAGTAATCTGGCTAGGATCTCCCCATGGAAGAGACACACAAATAGGACACGTCACAGGGACTATCTGAAAGAGGTGACTATTATTACAATGATCCAGTAAACGTTGTCTTGTAAAGTTTGCTTCTTGACACAAGGGACACTTAAATGTGGGATGCCCAGGAGAACTTGCATCTCCTTGAAAGGTCTCTGTGTTATCAGATGTAGATGTCTCACTCCTATTACTATTCCCTACTGAATCTTGAGAGATCTGAAAGTTTGGAATGATGGAAGACACACCATACTCATCCTGATACTTCTTACAAGATTTGTAATGATGTCTCATGCGATAAAATTTGATCTGTTTTGCACAGCATCTGCAACTACCAGAAAATTTCCTCATGACATTTTCAATGTCTAAGGCCCGTTCAGGACATGCTCGCTCTCTTCTAGTTACATTTCCACGACAGAGGGGACAGTGTATTCCACTTTCTCTCATAGCAGTCAGGAAACATTTTCTACAAAAAACGTGCTGACAGGCCACGGTCCGCACTGGGGTCTTGAACACCTCCTGACAGACCGGGCAGTAGAAATCGTCTTCGGTGTAGGACGTGGCGGTGGAGAGCGTCTCAGCCATGGTGCGGGGCTGGCGGGAGGCGGCGATGGCGGCGGCGACCCCGGGCCTGGCTCCCTGCGCGTACCGAGGGGAGGGGGAGCCAATAAACCATTTTATAAGCGATATTATGTCAAAGTGACAGAGAAATAATTTCTTTATATGTTGCAATCTTGTATATTCTAAATTCATAAAAGTTAAAGAAAAAATAGAGCTCTAATTTCAATATAATTTCAATCTTGATTTCCTTCAATGTCATGAATGTTGAACAAATTTAATTAAACAGAAACATAATCTCATACATATCTGAAACAAACTTCTTCAAACTCTATAGGTAAACTAAGTCAGATTACAGGTTAAATAAACTACATGTAGAGGGTTCATAGGCTAATTGAGGAAGAAGATGTATATGTCACTAAGGTATTAGGTGAGTGGATACTCTGGTTTGTCAAAGGAATAATTTAAAGCTTTAAGTAGATTTGCACATAAAATGGAACAGTTTTTGGTCTGATGAGATAAACATTAACAGAAGACAGATTTTTTAGAAAACCAAAATTTGCAGAAGGAATTGCTCTAAGCCTAAATAATAAAAGGAAATGAAAAAAATTTAAAAATTTCCATTACAACTATAATCTTTTTATTCCTGCCACACCTTTCCTATTACCAACAATTTTTATGTCACTAACAGTACTTTTATCATGACATCACTTAATTTGGATTCCAGCTTCTTATTAAATATTTTTGCCTATTTTTACCATTCTGAAAATCATTTTCCTTGGCAGAAAAAGCAGAAATAAATAAAGAATTTCAAAATTTAGAGATCATTCTGGGAAGATGGCAGAATAAAGCAGGAAATTATCTGGCTCTCCCTAATTCCTCCACAAATAATTTAAAATATTTCCTGATAGTTAACTTTAGAGCAGCAGAAATAATTAAAAGCAGTTTTCCAGCCCAAGACAACTTGGAAGGACCTTAGGAAAGAGCTGACCTCCTAGGGTGCTGGTCTGGCCTGACTGAAGTACAAATATCTGATTCAGATACTACAGACTCAACAAATATAACAAATCCTGGAGGCAGCTGTGTTAGTGGCAGCTGCAGCTTCAGTAACTGTTGTTCCACAGACAGTATAGGAATCAGACAGCCGATCAGGGCAAGATTGCAAGGCACTCCACTGATGAGGGAGACAAGGCCCAGGTGTGCTGATCAAGCATGGTCCCAGGCTGAGGCTGTGGGTGAGAGCAGAAGGGCTAGGGAGTACCAGCTGTGGTCAGTCACAGGAGAGCAGAGTTCCTGCTTTGTTTGGTTCCAGAGTGATGAGCCCAATCATGAAGCCATGGGAGGGACTACAGGAAGTAAGAGCATTTATGATAGGATTGCTGGGGTCCCCGATTACAAGTCAGGGGTAGAGAGGAGTACCCGAGGCCAGGCCCTCAGATAGAGCTTGGAAAACAATAGCATGAAAAACATGAAGTTTGAGACATTACCCCCCCCCCCAATTTAGGATTAGAGTCCAACTCTAACATAAAGTTAACAGCCAAAAAATAGGCCGCTTAAAAAAAAAAAAAAAAAAAAAAAAGAAAAAGAAAAAAGAGTAAGCAAAAAGAAGTAACCTGACCACGGATTGCTATTATGGTGATGGAGAAGATCTAGATTCAAACTCAGAAGGAGATAATGAAGTAAATATATATATATATATATATATATATATAATATGTATGTATGTATATATGTAAAACTTCTACTTAAAAAAAAAAAAAGACCACAAGCTCCAAAGAGTTTTTTTTTTTTCTTCATTTTTTTTTTTTTTTTTTGCTGAGGCAATTGGGGTTAAGTGACTTGCCCAGGGTCACACAGCTAGGAAGTGTTAAGTGTCTGAGACCACATTTGAACTCAGGTCCTTCTAACTTCAGGGCTGGTGCTCTATCCACTGCGCCACCTAGCTGCCCCTCCAAAGAGTTCTTGAAACAGCTTAGAAAGGGCTTTAAAAATGAAATGAGAGTGACAAAAAATCAGAAAAAAAAAAAAAAACAAGAATGATACAAAAAAATCATGAAAATTATGAAAAGAAAATTAACTAATTAGAAAAGGATTTTTTAAATTATGGAAGAAAAATTAGAATTAAAAATTAATCTAAAAATCTAAAACTTGGAATTGGGCAAGGGAAAGCTAATGACTTCATAAGACATCAAGAAATAATAAAACAAAAACAAGTTAAAAATAGAAGACATTATGAAACATCTTATTAGAAAAACAATTGGCCTGGAAAACAAACTGAGGAGAGACTATATAAGAATATGAGACTACTGAAAGTTATGATTTAAAAAAAAAGTCTAAGATGACAAACATGAAAGATTGATTTTAAGGGATTTAATAAATTCAAACTTTATATATGAGAATATCTGTAACTATGTAATAATAATATTATTGCTAGGCTAGTTTCAATGAGCATACACAGATAGAAGGCTTGGTATTGAGTTGAGGATTATCCTAAAAAAAAAAAATCGGGTAAGCACAGATAAAATGAAGCAATTTTCTCATATAAACAAGATGTGAATGAAAGAACTGTTACAGTGGAAGGCAGAAGAGTGTGGAGGATTGATAGTTCTAGAATTTTATTCTCATCAGAACTGGATTAATGGGGGAATAACAGATGCAGAAGGATATAAAAATCTTCTTAATTTAAAAGAAAAATAGGAGAGTGAGGGGAAAAGATAAGGGAGGGATTCTTAGAAGGATATGAAAGTTAAATAAGAAGACTGGGAAATAGATTAAGTGACAGACTCTTAAGAAGGTGTGCAGATCAAGAAGAAAAGGGTAAGGGGAGAGGATAAAGGAGGATTTTTGGAAGATTTATAGATTAGGGAGGTAGTGGTTCAAAAGTAAATTAAATGATTAGGTGGGACAGAACTAGAAGAGAGGGAGATAAGTATAAGCAGCGATGGGAAAATAGAATAGAGGGAAATATACAAATAGTAATTATAACTTTAAATATGAATGTGATGAACTTACCCATAAAATGGAAATGAATAGCAGAATGAATTAAAAACAAGAATCTGACAATATATTGTTTACAAGAAACACAGTTTGAAAGGATAGATATACAAAATAAAAATAAACGACCTATCCAAGAAAAAAAAAAAAAAAAACAGGGATAGCAACCATGATCTCAAAGTTAAAGCTAAATAGATTTAATTAAAAGAGACAAACTAGGAAATAACATTATGATAAAAGGTATCATAGATATTAATATCAATACTAAGCCTATATGTACCAAATGTTATAGTGTTTAACTTTTTGAAGGAAAAACTAAATGAATTATGGATAGAAAGAGATAGCAAAATTGTAATAGTGGAGTCTTCAACCTTCCCATCTAAGTTAAACTAAGCAAAAATAAATAAGAAAAATGTCAAGAAGAGCAATAGAATCTTATATAAATTAGATATGATAGGTATTTGAAGAAAATTAAAGGTAATATACCATTTTCTCAATGGCACATTGTACCTTTTCAAAACTTGGCCCTATGTTAGGACACAAAGACTTCATGATTAAATGCAGGAAAGCAGAAATATAAAATGCATCCTTTTCAGATCATAATGCAATAAAAACTATATTTAATAAGGGATCATGGAAACAGATTAAAAATTAATTGGGGGGATAAGTAACCTAATCTTAATGAGTGGGTTAAAGAATAAATCATAGAAGTAATAATTTTATTAAAGAGAATTATAGTAACTAGACATACTAAAATCCATAAAATACAGGAAAAGCAGTCAGAGTAAATTTTATATCTCTAATTATAAATTATATCAATAAAAATAGAGAAAACCAATGAATTGATATGAAATTTAAAAAAAAACTATAAAAAAGAACAAATTAAAAATACCTGATTAAACACCAAATTAAAAATCCTAAAAATTAAAGATGAAATTAATAAAATTGAATGTAAAATATTGCATTAATAAATAAAACCAAGAATTGGTTTTATTTTTTAAAAATAAGCAATTGGTTAAAATAATTTTTAAAAGAGAAGAA
This sequence comes from Myrmecobius fasciatus, assembly GCA_023553655.1. NCBI lineage: Eukaryota > Metazoa > Chordata > Mammalia > Dasyuromorphia > Myrmecobiidae > Myrmecobius > Myrmecobius fasciatus. The sequence goes on from JAJPUD010000030.1 coordinate 1,167,064, forward strand.
AACCAAATCACTGGTATCAGAAATGAAAAAGTGAATATATTGCTAATGAAAATGAAATCAAAGCAATTATAAGGAGTTATTTTGTCCAATTATATGCCCTCAAATTCATAATTTCAGTGAAATGGAAGAATACTTAAAAAATATAAACTGACTATATTAATAGAAGAAATAGTAAAATTGCTAAATAAGCCCATTTCAGGAAAAAAAAAATATATTGGACAGGCCATAAATAAGCTTCCTAAGAAAAACAAATCAGACCACATAGATTTACAAATGAATTCTACCAAACATTTAGAGATCAACCAATTCCAATATTAAATAAAAAAAATTTTTTTTTTGACTGAGGCAATCAAGGTTAGATGACTTGCCCAGGATCACACAACTAGAAAGTGTAAAGTGTCTAAGACCAGTTTGAACTTAGGTCCTCCTGACTTCAGGGCTGGTGCTCTATCCACTGCGCCACCTAGTGCCCCAAACCAATTAATTCAAATACTAGGGAAAGAAGTCCTACTAAACTCCTTTTATGAAACAAATATGTTGCTGCACCTAAACTAGGAAGAATAAATAATAGAGAAAGAAGATTATGGATCAATTTCACTAATGAATATAGATAAAAAAAATCCTAAATAAAATACTAGCTAAGAGTTTTCAACAATATGTCACAAAAATTATACATTGTGAGCAAGTGAAATATATACCAAGGATGCAAGGGCATATTTAGCTATTAACATAATTGATTATATCAGTAACAGAAGTAACAAAAATCTTTTGACAAAATACACTATTTACTATTAAAAACATATCAACGGATCATAAAAAAGGAAAAATATCTACATTGCTAAAATGTTTATAGCAGCCCTTTTTGTAGTGTAAGAAGTTGGAAACTAAGTGGATGCCCATCAGTTGGAGAATGACTGAATAAGTTATAGTATATGTAGTTAAGAAAAAAAATAGTTTGAAAGGATATATATACAAAATAAAAATAAACGACCTATCCAAGAAAAAAAAAAACAGGGATAGCAACCATGATCTCAAAGTTAAAGCTAAATAGATTTAATTAAAAGAGACAAACTAGGAAATAACATTATGATAAAAGGTATCATAGATATTAATATCAATACTAAGCCTATATGTACCAAATGTTATAGTGTTTAACTTTTTTATATTTCTCAGACCTCAGACATGCAACACCTACCACCTGTGTGACCGTGGGCAAGTCACTTAACCCCAATTGCCTCACCAAAAAATAATAAGTTTTGGTATATGATTTTTTTTGTGTGTGATAATTCTTAATACATATTAGCTTATTCTGAGCTTCAGCATTCTTGACATTTTTCTTCCAGAACTATATCACTCTTTGGTATTTATCCTCCATTAACCTGCTTGTGTGTCATCTTCTGCTCATAGCTTTTGAAAATCTAGCTTTTTTCCCTAAACACATCAAACTTGGTACTTAACAGTAATTTTTGTTTCTATGCCATTAGCACTTCCACATCTGTAGCAAACTGTAATGTATTGTTTTCCATTATCTCTGTAGGTCTTTGCTTGTTTTATTTTATTCATTCACTTTCAACAGTGGGAGAAAATTGTTATTGAACATTTTCCCTAATTTGTTAGCTTGTAAAAATAAGTGTAAGTGGAAGGCATCTGTAGCATTGTAATTTTTTTTAATGTGTGAAATCTATGTGAACTCTGTCGACTCATGCTTAACCTAAATATTCCTCTGCTACATTGAATAAACACTTTCTTGACAGCAATCTTGACAGGTAACTCAGATATTATCATTTCTAAATAATATGCTGAAACTGACTTGCCAGTTATTCAAAGAACAGGTTGGTAGCATAATTATATCACAAATTATATGATTTATATTATTGTACTTTCTGTCTAATTAAAGAAGTTCTGGTTTATCTTTTTTTAAAGTCACCCAATAAAGAGCCTGGTAATTTCCTGTATGTTCATTTTTCTGATTTTAGCATTAACCTTTCCATTATAAATTCCAGCTCAGTTTTCTACTTTAAAAATAAATGACATGAATGATTTTTATCTGCTGACTTGTTTCTAGGCTTTCCTTTTCCTCTGTTACTTCTGTCCTTTGTACATTTTAGGGAGAAACATTTTCCTACATTAGATATTTTCTTATGATTCTTTTCCCTTTACTGGACCGTCGATTTCAGTGGCACAGGGAAGCAAATCCATATGAGCAAACTCCTTTTAATAATACAGACTAGCAACTTCTCTGCAATTTATAGTTTTAGAGAGCTTCCTTGGAGCACTCAGAGGTATTTATCAATCCTCTCAAATCTTAATCTCAGTGCTTTCCTTCTGAGATTACTCCCAATTTATCCAGTATGCATATATTATAATACATCACTAAATACATATATAGCATATATACATATATTGTATTATATATGCATTGTATAACAATATATGTATCTAGTATACATAAAAGTATATTACATATACATCATAATGTATATGTAATACATATACTACATTGTATAATATGTAATATATATGTAATGTATGTATATATAATATATATTATATGTATACTGGATAAATTAAGGATACATACACACATATATATGCATGCTTATTTGCACATATTATGTATGTTAATCCCTCTCATGATGTGAACTCTTTGAGAGCTGAGATTGCCTTTTTTTGTATCTCTCTCATACTAACACAGTGCTTTATACACAGTAGGTGTTTCATAAATGCTAGTTGACTAAATTCAGCCAATATGTGTCAGAAGTAGAATTTAAACCCAGCCAGGGTTTAGGAGGGAACTCTGTCCATAGGAATATAATTTCTGATTACTTATTTTTTCATGGTATTGTGATTTGGGAGGGGGCTAGATTTTTCCCCCCTAGAAGCTGTGACAATTCCTTTTTTTGTCTTGTACTTTTGTTTTAGTCACGTTTGATTCTTTGTGACCCCATTTGGAGTTTTCTTGGCAAAAATACTGCCATTTCCTTCCCCAGCTCATAATGAAGAAAGTGATGAGAAAAACTGAAGCAAATAGTGTTAAGTGACTTGCCTGGAGGTCACATAGTGAGTGAGACTAGAATTGAACTCAGGAAGAGAAGCCTTCCTGATTCAGGACTTAGTGCTCTATCCACCACACCACTGACTTGTCCATCCTTTCAGTTTTAGACTGAAAGTATTTTATTTTGTATGGAGCAGCATTTTGAATTTCAAATGGAGCTACTGGGATCTATCTTTAAGCCCATAATTCCTCAATTTTTTTATTGAATGATTAATTAAATCTAAGTTTTATAGACTATAGATTATTATAGACTAAGTTGTATAGTCCCTTATAAACAGACAAGAGAAGACAAAAGTATCAAGCCTAGAGACAGGAAAACTCATCTTCCTGCGTTCAAATTTGACCCCAGATACTTACTAGCTGTGTGGCCCTGGGCAAGCCGTTTGCCTCAGTTTTCCTCATCTATAATGAGCTGGAGAAGGAAATGACAAACTACTTTAGTATTTCTGCCAAGAAAAACCTTGAATCCGAAATGGAGTCACAAAGAGTCGGACAGGACTGAAAAATGTCTCAACAACAGTAACTTGGACTTAAAAAGACTATCTATAATAGCTAACAATTGTTTGCCTCCTAGATTGATCTTTCCTAGAACTTTCCCTCCTGGAATGAATTTGTGTATGTGAAGAGATTGGGAGAGGGAGGGGGAAGGGAGGCGAACCACTTCTTTTTGTATCAATTTTTGCCTTGAGCATTGCCTCAGGCAAGCAAATTGAGGCCTGGGAAAAGTCCTTGGTTTAGAAAGAAAGTTTTTGGCATTTCTCCTTCTTTGGTCAGCTTTATTTCAAGAGGATAATTTTGTTTTCTCATTCTGGGAAATATTTTTATTTGCATTTTCCTCTTATTTTTCTTTAAATAGAAGTAGTAAATAGTAATTAAAATAGTAGAATGTCTTTTAGAGCCATACACAATTTTTTCCTTCCTAGTTATACCCCAAATTTTCTTACAATGTATTTTAAAAATAATAGCTTTTTGTTTTTCAAAATACATGCAAAGACAGTTTTCAGTATTCCCCCTTGCAAAACCTTATGTTCCATATTTTTCTCCCTTCCTCCTCTCCTTCCCCTTCACTAGATAGCAAATAATGCAAGATTGGTTAAACATGTGCAATTCTTCTAAACATACAATGTAATTTTTTTGGGTTTTGGGATTGTGTTTTTGGGGAGATGTAACAAGATTATTCAAGCTTGGCTTGATCCTATTATTATGCAATTGCTGCATTTATTAACAGTATTTTTTAAAGTCTGAATGCTATCAAATGTATAATTATTTGATTTGTGTTGTTACATGAAAAAGCCAGTGCTTTTCATGCTTTGATTTTGTGTCTTTTGCTGTATTGTTGAATTGCTTAAGTATGCATAACCTAATAGAACACTTTTTTGTGTTTCCCAGAAGTCATGTATTCACCCTCTGTACTAGATCCTGAGATAGTTGACTTTTGGGACTCCCTAGTACCACAAGAGGAAGGATAGGCTGAGGCTAGGATTCAGCAAGAAGACAACTGTGGTCTCTGCATGCATGGGACATGGGATGCATTCAACTTGGAAAACACAAATCCAATTCACCAGTTCCAGACCACTTGGAGAAAGTTATGGGAGGATTCTGTGATGGAAGTCCTAAAAAACCATCTCAAAGAAATGCTAGTTAATGCATCATCACAGAATCCAGTAGCCCTCTCCTATCACACACAATGGCAATGTCTAAGGAAGATGGAAAAATACTGATGGGTATTCATTACCAAATTTTGAACATAGAGACTATGTTCTTTGCCACGGATGCACGATGCCCTGGATTGTCTGGTGGTTTTCAGTCTTGGACTTGTCTAGTGTATACTACCAGACTCCTATGTCAGAAAAGGACAAGGAAAAGATTGCTTTCTTCTGTCTGGAGAATTACTAGTTGGCTGACCAATGGAAAGCTAACCCATAAAAGATAATTGAGAGACTTGGCAACTTGCCTGTTTACAAAATAGCCTCCCCAAATGGAAGGAGCCCAATCTGGACTATTCACTGCAACCACCTATTGTCCACAGAAAAGTTAGTTGGATGAGCATGGAGAGAACTATAGGATACTCACCCAGGAAAAAGCTGAGGAAGTGGCTGAGGCTTCCCTCCTTCTTGCCTGCCCATCTATCCATAATTGCTGCTCCTTCAACTTCCTGCCTGCCTCCTGGGAGGATGAGGACAGCCTGGCTTCTGATAGATAATTCTGGCTGGCTGGCTCCCATCCTCCCCCTCTCCAGCCTCAAAAGTGAGTGGCCACTGTAGCAAGAGAAGATAAAGGAAAAGATGGCAGAATATCTATTGTGGTAGACTGGCATCAAACATACAAAACTTAAATATGCCAGAAATACGTTTTTCATTACTTCACGTGTTGCTGTTAAGGAGTCTGAAAAAGTAAGAGACCAAGCATAAAGGAAGACGATAAAAGCTGTCACTGATCTAGATTTCTTTGTTGGGGATAAAGCAATAGAAAAGTCAATTTATGCAATGAAGTAGCTAATCTGTCATGGCCTAGTTGACTACTGGGACTTGATGGAGAGACTTATGGAGCAAGTGAGTTTTACCTAAAGGCAGAACCTGAAAGTACTTATTTTCTTTTGATTAAACCTCCACTAAACACACCAGGAAACAAAATATATGGCTAAAATTGTTTGAATCCTTTAATAGTTATTCCAGTTATTCTTGCTTTTATGTGCAAGTCTTGGATAACGAGACAAGTAAAGGAAGGAAAGAAAGCATTTGTTAGGTACTTAATTTAGGGAAGTTGAGATTCTCTGTAATTAAGTCATTTCTAGTTTTTTTTTTTTTTTTCCCCTCTGGAACAAAGTTCCATCTTCTATATGTAGAGAATAAAATAATTTCAAGACACAAAATTTTAGGGTAAATTACAATTGATTTTGTCAATCACACCAGCAAATGACTAACAAAAAAAAGGTCATTATCCTCTCAATGATCAAAAAGGAAGATGACAACTTTTTGAAGTTTATATGCCCTTGGATGAGAAGAGTTACAGCAGATGGCAATCTACTCTGATTGGTTAACAATTAATGAGAGGTGGACATTACACCATGTAACTATTGGACAGAGAGACTATCCAGAACACTCTCAGTTTTGGACAAAAAAGCTAAACAAAAAAGTTCTATCTTCATCCAAGCTTAATTAAGTAGAATTCACTTTAAACTGGAGATTCCTTGTAAGGTTGGATGGGGTCAGATGGAGGAGAAATTTAACTCAATTTGAGAGACTGAATTTTTGAAATGACAATAGAAAAAAGTGGAACTCTGGATCTCCCCAGATCATTGGTTATTAATAATCATTTCTCTCATATATGATACACTTTAAGTTATAAAGACATTTAATGTATTCTTCCCACCCCAAAAGTCTTTTCTGCTCTAGGATTAACATCCCTAGTTCCTTCAGTTGACTCTCCTATAGCATGGTGTCCAGGTCATTAGCCATCTTCCTCTAGATGTATTCCAACTTGTTAATGTCCTTTCTAAAATGTGATGCCTACAATTGAACATTGTGCCCTAAATGTTGTCTGATTAGGGCACGCTACAGAAACTCTATGATGTGCTTTGTTTCAAACAATATTCTTTTTCTAAGATTGTTTTAGCTTTTATGGGGACTACCACACACCACTAATTCATATTGACCTTTATTGTTGTTTATTCAGTCATTTTTCAGTCTCTGTCCAACTTTTTCTGACCCCACTTGGGGTTTTCTTAGCAGAGATACTGGAGTGGTTTGCCATTTCCTTCTGCAGTTCATTTTACAAATGAGGAAACTGAGGCAGATGGGATTAAGTAACTTGCCCAAAGTCATACAGTTATGTTTGAGATCAGAACTGAACTCAGGTCTTTATATCTGACTATAAATCTGACACTCTTTTCACTGCTCGATCTACAGGCTCCATGCTTATCTTACTGTCAATTAGAATTCCCAGGGGATATTTGTGTTAGTTTGTTTTATCCAAGCTATTATTGTCTATCCACTTTGCTAGCTAATACTTATACAATTAATTTTTTAGAACTTGAATGTTTAACTTAATGATAATCTCTATTAAATTTAATCTTACTGGATCTTGCCCATTTGAAAAGGTGATACTCTCCTATAAGATTTCCTTGACAAGCTTAACTTGAAGCTTCTTCAGGATTTGTCAGGACTAACTCCTAGTTAATAAAGACGGCTTGTTTTGATAGCAAAGATTTCTTTGATAAGATAGGAATTGCTTTTCCCTTCTTTGACCCTTTAATGGCTTAATTCAGTCATAACTAGTTACTTGTATTTGATGTGTAGAGTAAAGGAATCAATTTTCTAGTAATTCGGAGGTTTTTAAAGACCAAGTACCAGTACGCAGCACATTTTTTTTTGGTTGGGGGCTCAATCCTTGCTATAAGTCTGGGTAACTGGAGTCCCATGAAAAGGTGAAGCTCATGGAAGAAGGATATTGTTTGACTTTCTAGTAAACCTGCAGAGTTTTTCAATGGATGAAGCAGAGCTCAGAAAAGTGGAAGTAAGCTGTTTAAAGTCATATAATGAGTCAACAGCAGAGCTAAAATTCAATCCCAGTTTCCTCTTGACTTTTTTATTAGACAAATTTTGACTCTACCTAACTTTCGTCTTGTCAGCAATAATTTCACAAAGGACTTCTTTCCAACATCCTTACTGTAATTAAGATAAATTATGACTCTAACATTCTTTTTGACATACAATTAGAAAAAGATATTATTTTAGTCTAGTAATTTTCTTAATAACCTATGCATGTTTGTAAGGGTCATTGCTTCCTTTCCTAAATATTCACAAACTATTTCTTATCATTTTGCCAGGAAATGAAGTCAAACTAATTGATTTGTAGCATTTAGCCATTTCCCTTTTGTGAAAACTAGGACATATGCCCCCTTTGGTTTTTTGCTATCTCTCTCCCATTTTCAATAGTTCTAACAGTATCTTGGGCAACAGTGAAACAATCACATTTTTCAGATGTTTCAGTATTTGGGAATGTATTTTTTTTCCTGCATTTTATAACTTCTTGGTTCTTTGTTTTCAGAGGTCCAATTACATCATGATTGATTTGTAGGTGAGCTAAATTTCAATGAATTATACAGTTGTTTGCCTCACTCTCTCTTCCAGAGCCCTTGGAGACCAGTAGCAAAAGTCAAGAAGATTAGGTACGTGCTACACAAGTGGGAGATGGGTAAAAGATGGACAGCAAAGGTGGATGAGCAGCCCTGAAAAGAGCTCAGCAAACCCTCACACCAAAAGGGCTGGTCCTTCTGAACATCCCATACATTTTTTTGAGAATTCTCTTGTACTTGAAACAAGCATTTCTATTATATAGCATTAAGGAAGTTAGGTAATTTTTCTTTCTTTCTTTCTTTTTTGGGGGGGAAGCTAATTGACTTCCCCAGGATCACACAGCTAGGAAGTGTTAAGTGTCTAAGGCTGGATTTGAACTCAGGTTCCCCTGACTCTTAGATTGGTGCTCTATACATTGAGCCATCTAGTTGCTGTTGCCTCCTTTGTCCTTACAGTTTTTGCTTTTTACCTCTCAGTTTGAAAATCATTTTCCTTGTTAGGAAAAATAAAAAGAAAATAAGGGTTAAGTAGTTCCACAGTGTTCACCTGAAGCTAGATGGTACAGTGGATAAAGTGTGATCCTAGAGTCAATTCAAATCTAGCCTCAGACATTTACTGTGTGACCTATCCATTTTCAGTGTCCCATTCTCTTTTGTCAATGTACTATCACTTCTTTGGTCTTCCTCTTATCCACATCATAGCCTTTATATCATTGGTCTCAACTTGTTCTAAGGTTTAGTGCTCCTGACTATTCTTACATAACTATGTCTCTTGTATTTATTTTCCTGATTTTGTATTTCTCTCCTGTACTTGTCATAAAAATATTTATTGGTTGATATATCATGTATACAAATTGGTCTTTTTTTTGTTTTTTTTTTCCTTTTCTTATACTGTAGAATCATTTGTGTTTATTTTGTCTGAGTTTTATTCTTCAGAGTTTTCTATCCTTATTGAGCTAACTTTCTCTGTTGAATTTTAAGCCACAGAGAAATCTTTTTCTTTAAATGAACTCTTTGAAATTTGTCCTTCAAACATATATAGTGTTTCTAACTTTCACTTCCCTATCTATCACAATTTCTCACAAAATTTAGAATAAGTTGAGACAAAGAGACTCCTAGAATGTTAATGTACATGTGGTTCCATTCTCTAGAGTCCCTTGGTTTCTAGTTCAGATAATACTTTCCTTATTAGAATCAGCTCCAGAATAGCAGTTACCCATTACTGCCTCTACTTTTTAAAGAATGAAATTATCATGAAGACTAATCATAAATTTCTGCTTTTAACAGAAAAACACTCTAACCAAATATGGTGGAAAGGAAAATGGATTTGGAGTTGAAGGACCAGAATTCTTATCCTAGCTATGCCTTTTGTTATTTGGGTTATGTAATTCCCTTCTCTTGTTCTCAACTTTCTTACATTCCAAGTGAAAGGATAATACCAAAACTTCTAAGGAACTTCTAAGGAACAGCTACATCATTTCATTCTTTTGGCTTTCTCATCCTATTCAGTTATTACTATATTAATATAAATTGTCCTTAGAGAATTAGGCAATTAGACAAAGAATTAGAAACTTTTAGCTTGTCTGTTTGACATGTTTTCCTCTCAGGTACATGTGTCTTCTATCATGTCTTTTTTGATGCTTCTAATGTTTGAGTCATTGTGAGATAGATGATTACTTTTCTCTCAAATAATCAATTATTGAATTAGATCAGGATTTTTTCAGAAGCTGTAACCTGTTCAGTCTACCAAGGGCATTAATTATTAATGAGATTACCCAAATCCCACGACTGCCTTTCAGTCCTGGGTGAGAGACCCCACTCAAATAGAGAACCTTACAAAAAACTTTTTTTTCCCCCCAGAGGCAATTGAGGTTAAGTGACTTGCCCAGGGTCACACAGCTAGGAAGTGTTAAGTGTCTGAGATCAGATTTGAACTCAGGTCCTCCTAACTTCAGGACTGGTACTCTATCCACTGTGCCACTTAGCTAGCCCCCCAAAAAGCCTTAAACTAAGGAGAATTCTGGCTCATCATGTTTCACTCAGCCAGGTTTCAGCAGAGGTGGATTCTCTTTTGTCTAGATTGCCCCTAAGTGAGGGTAGACTGGATAGGATCGAGAAATCAGACCCATAGCTCCTCATTAGAATACATTAGAATCCTCTCATTATAATATTAATTCTTCTCATTAATTGTTAACCAGAGTTGACTGCCATTCTCAGGAGCACCCACTCTTCCAATAGCATTTAAGCATTAGGTGGGTTTCATGAAAGGTTTTTGACATTCAAGAGGATCACAGACCCTTTTTATTAGTTATTGCTAGAATCATTAATAAAATGATTAATTTCCCAGAAAGTATGTCTCTCAAAATATTTATCCATCACTATAGATAATGTATTGGTGCATGCAGCTTTCATCTTTTCATTTTTCTTTCAGATATTTGCATCTTTGATTCTTCTCTTCTATATACATAGTGATTTTGTGGAGATAAAAAAGTAAGTATATGGATCAGAAGATGCCAATGTTGTTTTGCCTCTTTAAAAAAATTAGAAGTACCAACTATAGTGATCTTTTCCATTCTTTTGGAATCTTTCCTCATTGAGATATCTTGAAAATTGACTCCTGGGTACCTTTAAAATTGCATTATAAAGCTTTCTTATGTGTATGTAATATAAGTGGATATAAAAACATATAAAAGGATTGGCCAGTAGGATGGTTTACCTCTCAGACCTGTGGAGGGGGAAGGAATTTGTGACCAAAGAAGAACTAGAGGTCATCATTAATCACAAAATAGATAAGTTTGACTATATCAAGTTAAAAAGTTTTTGTACAAACAAAATGAATGCAGACAAGATTAGAAGGGTAGCAGTAAACTGGGAAAATATTTTTACAACCAAAGGTTCTGATAAAGGCCTCATTTCTAAAATATATAGAGAATTGACTCAAATATATAAGAATTCAAGCCATTCTCCAATGGATAAATGGTCAAAAGATATGAACAGACACTTTTCAGACGAAGAAATTGAAACTATTTCCAGTCACATGAAAAGGTGCTCCAAGTCACTATTGATCAGAGAAATGCAAATTAAGACAACTCTGAGATACCACTACACACCTGTCAGATTGGCTAAAATGACAGGAAATGATAATGATAACTGTTGGAGGGGATGTGGGAAAACTGGGACACTGATACATTATTGGTGGAACTGTGAACGGATCCAACCATTCTGGAGAGCAATTTGGAGCTATGCTCAAAAAGTTATCAAACTGTGCATATCCTTTGACCCAGCAGTGTTTCTACTGGGCCTATATCCCAAAGAGATTTTAAAGGAGGGAAAGGGACCCACATGTGCAAAAAATGTGTGTGGCAGCCCTTTTTATAGTGGCAAGAAACTGGAAATTGAAAGGATGCCCATCAATTGGAGAATGGCTGAATAAATTATGGTATATGAATGTTATGGAATATTATTGTTCTGTAAGAAATGACCAACAGGAGGATTTCAGAGAGGCCTGGAGAGACTTGCATGAACTGATGCTGAGTGAAATCAGCAGAACCAGGAGAACATTACACACAGCAACAAGACTATACGATGATCAATTTTGATGGACATGGTTCTCTTCAACAAGATGTGATTCAAACCAGTTGTTCTGCGATGAAGATAGTCATAATACATCCAAAGAGAGGCCTGTGGGAACTGAGTGTGAACCACAACACAGCATTTTAATGCTTTCTGTGAATATTTCCATGCATTTTGTTTTCCTTCTTAGGTTGTTTTTTCCTTCTTCTCTTTCTAGATCTGATGTTTCTTGTGCAGTAAGATAACTGTATAGATATGTATAGATGTATTGTATTTGTCATATAATTTATCCTATTTAGCATGTATTAGATTACCTGTCATCTAGGGGTGGGGGTTGGGAGGAAGGAGGGGAAAAGCTTGGGAAAAAAAAGTTTTTGCAAAGGTCAATGTTGAAAAATCACTCATATGTTTTGTAAATAAAAAGCTTTATATTAAAAAAAAAAAAAAAAAAAAAAAAAAAGGATTGGCCAGACTTAGACCTTTGAGCCCTACAGTTTGCTTAGCCAATCTAATTTTAATGTGGACTTTGGAGCTTGAGTAAATATTCTGTTTCTGATTCACTAATCACATGGTAAAAGAACTGAATTTTTCTTTGGCTGGTAAGCTGGAACTGGCACTACTTAGAAAAGATTCCCTTGGCAGAAAACTTAAATCTTTTTTTCCCTTCTTTAGTTGTGAGCAAAGAGGATAAAATATTGTGGGCCTCCCTTGGATGAGAGTGGAGCCTCAGGCCCTTTCTAATCCAAAACCAGGGTGTGCTGAAGTCAGCTTGACCTGGCTCCCAGAGCCATTGCTAAATTTTCATTCTGAGTGTTTACATCTTGGAAATAGAGCAAATACTACAAATTGGAGCTTGATCTATCATTTTATTGATTGCCTATATTTTTAAAAAGTGTTAATAACACAGATTAAGCTTAAAAGTGTGCTCTGCCATACTTATTATTTTTTTCAAGAGAGGAGTGTTAAACATTTATCAGCACACCCTGCTGAAAGTCACCCAGCAATCAGGAGTACATGGCCTTGGAGACAAAGAAATCATTTCAATGGTGATGGGACCTTCTATGGCCCCCTGCCTATCTCCTCATCTGAGCAGATATGTGAATTATAAATATAGGTCTCTGGATTTGATCTCGTTTCATTTGTTCTTCCCTGCTCTTGGGTGATAGAATATTAGAGATAGCTATGAAATTGGTTTGAAAATCTGCAATATCAAGTGCTTAGTCCATTCTGGATCAGCTAGAGGTCAAACACAGGAGCGCGGGAGGCAAAGGCCCTAAAGAGGGACTTGCTTGACCCAATTCAGGGGTACCTGAGACAGTAATTCATCTAGAAGCTCTGCTGACACATTTGGAAGAGGACATGGTAGGATGAATATTTGTGGCAGTTAATTTATGCTCGTGCCCATTTCTCCTGGGGAATCAAGGTTTATATTCGTGTTCTTGCTATATTTTTTCAGTAAATATACCTCTGAAAAGGCTAATTAATATTATTATTTAAATTATATAGGGCTACTATTATCTTTTTTTAAATAAATATATATATAGTGTTTTATTTTCCTCCAGATACATTACAGAAAAATATTTAGCATTCATTTATACAATATTTTGAGTTCCAAATTTTTCTCTTTCCCTCCTTCCTTACTTCCTGCCTTCCCTTCTTCCAAAGAAGATAGGCAGTTTGATCTACTTTATTATATATGTGCTAACATGTAAAACATATTTCCTTATTAGTCACAGTTGTGAAAGAAGAAAGATCAAAAGGGAAAAAAAACAGAAGAAAGAGTAAAGTTAAAAAAATAATATACTTTGGATGCAGAATCTATCTGGGTATGGATAACATTTTTCAACATAAATCTTTCAAAGTTGCTCAAATCATTGTACTGCTGAAAATAGTTGTGCCATTTATAGCTGATAATCTTACAATATTGCTGTTACTTTGTACATAATACATTTCACTTTGCATCAGGTCATGAAAGTCTTTTCAGGTTTTCTGAGAGCATTCTGCTCGTCATTCTTATAGTACAATAATATTCCATCATAATTACATACCACAATTTATTCAACGATTATAGGGGTAATATTATTCATTAATATTGGAGAGAATATATCAGAACAAGGGACTTGAGCCAATTTTATCAAATAAAATACACTGGGGAGGATATAATTGATCTTGGACTGAGTAACCTGATTTGTCAGTACAAACATGAATTAGGATAAAAATACTTTCTCTTTCTCTCTCTCTCTCCTCTCTCCTTTCTTCTCCTCTCCTCTCTTCTCCTCTCCTCTCCTCTCCTCTCCTCTCCTCTCCTCTTTTCTTTTCTTTTCTCTCTCTCTCTCTCTCTCTCTCTCTCTTCTCTTTCTCTCTCTGTCTCTCTATCTCTGTCTCTCTGTGTCCATCTCTGTCTCTGTCTGTCTTTGTTTCTCTGTCTCTCTTTGTCTGTCTGTCTCTGTCTCCCTTTGTCTCTCTCTCTCCCCCTCTCCCTCCCTCTCTATATACATTTGCATATATATTTAAGTGCACAGATATATGCATGATTAGATAGATGGATAAATGCAAGATGAAAAATAAATAGCACATCTCAGCTATTTTTTCATACTTCCTCTCATACATAGTCCATCAGGTATTGAGGTGATAGACTCCAGATATCTGAGGAATAAGCTACTGTAAAAGCACTGGAATACCCATTCTATTTTATATATGCTTGTTCTCCTCTGTTTGGCGTCATCTACAAATGATTTTGGGAAGATCTGGCTCAGCCTGATGTTCTGCAGTCTCATTTTTTCCTCCGTCTTGTCCGTTTTGTGAAGCCTGTGATACCACATGTATTCTTTTGCCTTCCTCCCCCTATTTCAATATTTCTGTGGATTCTTCCTGACGTCCAGATTATAGTCTATTCCCACCTCATCCTGTGCGCTCTTCTCCCGTGCATCCTCAGATCTATACAATATTCAGAGGTCTTCTTCTAGACCATTTTATAGTCTTTAGATTCCAGCATAACACATGGACTACCCATTTCTTTCTCTTGCTTTTCCATGACTAGCCCACCTCCTTTTGTGATCATACATTGCTGAATGATATCACTTATACTCCTTCTTGTATGTTGATCATAAAACTGCATCTTTCCACAGAACTTTGATATTTTTGCTGGACGCTGTTATTCTAAGATCTGAAGCCATCCATCATTCTTGGAAGACCACTGATATTTGGATGGATCTGTGATTTTGTCAATATGGACTTCTTTTCTAATGAGGCAAATTGAAACCCATCTATCCATTCTTTTTCTGTGTGATTCTCTTATCCACATCCTCCCACAAACTGTGTCCTGGGGATCTATCCAACAATGGAATTCCCAGTGGACTTCTTCCAGTTCTTTGGACACTTTATGGATGCCATGGGGACATGCCAGTCAGTGATCAGTTATCCCTCACATGATCTGTATGGCTGCTTACTCTCTCTGATGAAATCCTTAATACTTCTCAGCTATTCTTCATTAGTATTTTGTAACAGAATACTCATGAGCACCATGTGTCTCTTCATTACCCTTTGGGTGACCTGAAGCTTAGTTCTTTGGTGACAGTTGTGTTCCATGAGTCATAGTGATACAGCATCACAGGAAGGATATTGATTTTTACACAGAGAGCTTTTGTTCCAAAAGATAAAACATAGGAGTCATTGAAAATATTGTATAATTTCCTCAAAGCCATTCAATATGTTTTTTTTAAATTCAATCCTGGGACCCTTTCATTTGTGGAATATTTGAATTAAAAAGATAATTTTGTGTTACAGAGAAATTTGGGATCACTAAAAGAACTGTCTAATTTCTCACATGAAATCTAGTCCATTTTCTTCCTCCTATTTAATTCTGGATCCAACTCATTGTCCATCTGCAATTCCTGCCCCAGAAAATTGCTTTAGCAAAAATAAAACAAAAACAAAAACAAAAAACAAAAAAACCTAGCAGTGCACTTCACCTCCTTGCCAAGTGGAGAAAGATGGAGGTCAAGGACAATACTAATTTAGAATATAAATTCATTTTTAAAAGACTATGAAAAAAAGCAATTGGAAGATTAATAGCAGTATGGCCTCATAAAAGAGCAAAGATTAATGGATGTGAAAACAAATCTACAGAAAACTTGGTGTAAGACCTTAAATAGTTTGAAACATTCCCAACACTTTTCTCCTTTAAAAATCATTTTAAAAAATACTTTTAGGGCATAATTTTTGTTTTTATATCACAGTTATTTCTTTGAAGGGAAGCAGGAAAGCAAACCTTGCCCACCTCTGAGATTGAGCCTGCCCTTACAACAAAGAAAAACCACACCATAGACATATACTATATCAAATAATACATTTAACATCTTGCCATATCAGGCCCCTACTTCTTTGCTATGTCAGGATATTTTATTATCTATTCTGTAAGACCTTTTTTGTTTTCAATTACTCGTTCATCAGTGTTCTTTTAGTCATCTTTTTATTTACACTGTTGTCATTTTTGTATATTATTCCTTTGTTTTTGCTTATGTAGAATTTTAACAGGGTAAGTGGAGTACCCCCACATGTAGAATGACAGCAGAGAAGCACAAGGTACATTTAAGAGGAATGAGGAGGCAATTCCAAGTTCATGGAGCATGATTACCCTATGGGAGTTTGATCCAGCTATATTCACCTTGGCTACAAAAGTATAACTCTCTTGATTTAAGATCTGAATGGAAATATATGTGTTTGTGTGTGTAGTACACATATGTACTTATATAAATATGTGTATAGAGGGGTGTGGTCATGTACATGTATGTATATACATGCAGGTGCATGGAAATGTGTGTGTTGTGCATATATGCACACACATATACATACATACATACATCTCTCTTCTTACAGGTATCTACAGGAGCCCCAGCTAGATTCCTAGCCCCAGAATCAGGAAAACCTGAGCTCAGATGTGGCTTTCAGACACTAGCTGTATAAACCTGAGCAAGTCACTTAACCATTCTTTCCCTAAATCCACCAGAGGAGGAAATGGTAAATCACTGCAGTATCTTGCCAAGAAGAGTCCATGGAGAGTACTGATATGCTATGGTCAATATACTACAAGAGAAGGATATTACCAACAAAGGAGGAGGGTACTGGTATACCTGCCTTTCTTGTGGGGCTTCCTTATGGGACCAGTGTCCACTTTTTTTTTTCAGTGTCAGCGTAAACTGAAAGAAGATTATGTCTATTGTCTTCCTAATGGGATCAAAAGCTCTTCCCAAATCTCCATTCATACTACTGTTTATCATACCAGATAAGTATGGAGAGCTGCAGAATTTGTTTATAATTGGACACAGAATATACTTGATAATCTGAAACTGGGAAAAATCTTAGCTAAAAAATAAATAACCTCAAAGAGCACTGATTACTTTGATTTCAGTTTGAGTCATGTCTCTGTCTCTCCTTTTGTTTCTCTCTCTCCTCTAACTGAGAAGAAAACAGGACAGAGACAGGAGGAAATGTTCTCTCAGTCCCAAGGGCTTCTACAGTTTTTCCACAGCCCACTAAGAGTCCCCAGTGAGAAAGGCAGAGGAGAGTGTTTAGAAATCAACTCCACAAATGGCATTTACTCTACATGGCATACCAGTTCTCTTCCTGCTGCTTTTCCCCAGGGTTTCTAAAGTCAGATGGAACCAATCTAATGAATTCTAAAATCATAACTGCTTGCTTGAGTTTCTTGCTTGAACATAAGAAAACAATGTTGTTTGTATGGAGAGTCCCAGGAAGTCAGGATATATTTATTTCACTCAGCATATATTCATACAAATTACATGTTTCTTCAAATTCCTCGTATTTGTTATCTACAATAATGTCCAATAATAATAATGTACAATAATGTCCCATTTCATTCACATAGCAGATTTTTTAAAACTGATGTCCTAATCAAAGAACCCTCACTTTTTTTTACATCTCTATGCTATCACACACATACACACAAAACCAACACTGCTATAAATGTTTTTGGTATATGTTGGACCTTCGTTTTTGTCTTTGTGACTTTCTAGGCATATATGAGCAATAGTAGGATTCCTGGGCCAAAGAGTATGGAGAATTTAGAAACTTCCCCTGTGTAACTCAAAGTCAGTTTGCATAAAACTCTCTTCTTTGGGGAAAATAGATTAATTAATGCTCCACACTTTCATGAAGGATAGAGTTGGTTAGAGCTTGGGAGAGAGAATTTTGTTTTCTGACTTTCAGCTTTGACAGAGAAGACATACAGTCCAGATGCTCTTCAAGTGCCCAAAGGGAGAGAAAGATTCTGGGAAGAAGGAAACTTGTAGAGGACCTGATGCCCAATCATATCTCTATTTCTAGCATACTACATTTAGTTTTCAGGGAGTTCCTCCTTTGATGAGATCTCTCTCTCCCCCTCCTTTCCTCTCTCTCTCTTTCTCTCTCTCTCTCTCTCTCTCTCTCTCTCTCTGTCTCTCTGTCTGTCTCTGTCTCTGTCTGTCTCTCTCTCTGTCTCTCTGTCTCTCTCTCTCTCTCTTCCCCTCTTTCCCCCCCTCTCTGTCTCTTTCTGTCTCTGTCTTTCTCTGTCTCTCTCTGTCTCTGTCTTTATCTCTCTCTGTCTGTCTCTCTCTCTTTCTCCCTCCCCCATAGAAGAGCTCTGGATATTATCTAATATATTTTCATCTTATCTGCCTTTTGTGATTCCACTTTGCTATAGACTTGGATAAATGGGTTTATGTGCTATTCTTTATGAATGTTCTTTGTAGAACTGGTGGTAAGGAAGTCAAACTTTGGATTATAGCTTGGGCATTTCTTTTCAAGTGATTATGAGCTCATCTTGAACCTAGAAATTGTTTTCCTTGCACTAAAATATTTAGAGGGGGAAAATAGATATAATTTTAGTGTGTTATTTTCTTTTACTGAAGAAAACTCTGGCCCTTTCCTCCCACTTTTCTTCCTGGCATGTATTAGTATTCCTTGAAAAAGGGTGAGTGGAAGAGAATCTAAAGATACCTATCCAAACCTCATTGTGAGCCATATCTAGACAAGCCCATGCAAACACCCATAATCCACATGGGCAACAATATATCACTCCCACTTTCAGAATTCCAAATTGATACTCCCCTAGTTAAATATCAATTAAATTGATATCCCCTGGTTGACTAATTAAAAGCTCTATCAACAGTGTATATCTGTCTTTTTATTGCTTCTTCAACAAAGATAATGATCATTTCTGATAGTCTTTGCAATTTGCATAGTGTGAAGTAAAATCACAGAGTTGTTTTTCTCTAAATAATAATGTTTGGGACAGTTTTCAAATTTTCATTTTATAGTTAAAATTCTTTTGAAAACTATTCATATACTTTGACTACTTTGGTCTACTAGAGAATGATTCTTGGTATATATTTATATCAATTAGATATATATATTTTGTATGCTAAACTTTTAACAATAATTTTTATTGCAAATATTTCCCCATCTTGACACTGTCATTTAATTCATTTGTTCTGAAGGTTTTTAAAAGTTGATGTAATTAAATTTTTTGTGAGTGCTTCAGCCTATCTTTTTTTTCTTTTTTTAAATAATAGCTTTTTATTTTCAAAATACATGAAAAGATAGTTTTCAACATTCATCCTTGCAAAATCTTGTGTTCCAAATTTTTCTCCCTCCCTTCCCTTCCCCACTCCCCTAGACAGCAAGTAATCCAATATATGTTAAACATGTGCAATTCTTCTATACATATTTTCACATTTATCATGTTACACAAGAAAAAAATGGATCAAAAAGGGGGAAAGATGAGAAAGAAAACAAAAAACAAGGAAACAACAACAAAAAAGGTGAAAACACTATATTGTGATTTACATTCAGTCCCCACAGTCCTCTCTGTGAATGCCGGTGGCTTTCTCCATCACAAAATCATTGAAATTGGCCTGAATCATGTCATTGTTGAAAAGAGCCCCATCCATCAGACTTGATCACCACATAATCTTGTTGCTATGTACATGTAAGTTCATGTAAGTCTCTCCAAGATTCTCTGAAATCATCCTGCTGATCATTTTGTATAGAATAACAATATTCCTAACATTCATATACATGTAATTAAATTTTTAATGAAATCTTTTATGCATTGTTTGGTTAAGATTTCTCTTGCTAGTCATGGTTATGAAAGTTACTTCTCATTATTTTCTTTTTCTTTTTTTTAAAAAATGGGACCTTTTACATTCAGGTTGCCATCTATTGCTCCATGCCATTTTCCCTCCTTGTTTGTTATCTACTAGAGTCACAATTCTCTTTTATGCCTCAGATCAACTCTCATGCCTGAGACCTTTGTTGTTGTTGTTTGTCCTTTGTTCTCAAAGAGACCATGACATTAATGAGGTAATGCCATGACATGCAAGTAAATTGAATTTAAATTAGGGAGGGCTGTGCAGAGTCACCTGCCTCACTCTTTTCCCTCCAAAGCCATCAAGGTCCAGTAGCCAGATATAGACCAGGATGACTGAAGATGGCCCTGGATGCAATAAGAGACCTTGGCCTTTTTAAGTTAAGGTCTTCAATAGGTCTCAGTTTGATTCAGGCCTTAGTAAGACCAACCCCATTCAGTGATCAATGCTAGTAGCAGTTGAAGCAAAGAATGGCCCTGCTCACAGTCAAAAAAATCTGAATAAATAAGTAAATAAACAAATGAATGAATAAATAAATAAGTGAAAATTTTTTTTAAAAATCTTGGAGGGGAAAACCATTAGGGTTTCTGGCCAAAACAGAAATGACTGCTATTTACATTCATTCTGAGTCAATTAGGACCCCAAACAATGACCAATTGGAGCTGGTCTGGGACCTACTGTTGGCCATCTCTGGTCCTCCTGATCTATATCTGGCCACTGGACCCAAATGGCTCTGGAGGGGAAAGTAAGACTGTTGACCTTGCATAGCTCTCCCTCACTGATAACATAGTCCTCTTTGAGAATGAAAGATAAACAACAAACTCTGTTTGGACTAATTAAAAGCTCTATCAACATTGTATATCTGTCTTCTTATTGCTTCTTCTAACTGAACTTCCTTCCTTCCTTCCTTCTTTCCTTCCTTCCTTCCTTCCTTCCTTCCTTCCTTCCTTCCTTCCTTCCTTCCTTCCCTCCCTCTGTCCATTAGGGTTTCATATGCTTACCTGCAGATGCTTCTGGGACCTTTAATATGCATGTTAATGTTCCCTTAAACACGCAATATTCCAATTTATCAACTTATAATGAACATTTCCACCCTTTTTCAGTTAGAGATGAAGAAAGATCATGGCTTCAGTTTCACCAAACTCTTTTTCTCCATGATCTTGAACCCTGAAATTCTGATCCCTTTCATCTCCTTGCCACTACCTCACTCCTCTTAAACTTCCTAACCCTAAACCTGTTTTTTATCCTTACCATAATATTCATTTCCTCCAACTCTGACTATTCTCCCAGACCTATTATCTTTGTCATAGCTTCCCTTTCCTAACTTGGTATGCTAGACCATGTGATTAATTAGTTCAGCATGGCACTCTCAGTTTTCAAAAATCCTATTTTTGATATCTAATTTTTTAAATCATCTTTTTTCCCAAATAGTCTCTCCCTCTTGCCCTACCCAGCAAGCCATCCTGTGTTGCCTATCATATGCAACAGTTATCCAGTCTTATACTTTACTCCATTCCATGTATGCTGGAATTCAGTGTCATTGGCCTTCTTACTTTTCCTCAAAAAGGTCTTGGTCTCCAGACTCCAGGCAGTTTCACTGGTTATCTCTTATACCTGTAATTCTCTCCCTCCTCATCTCTGGTGAGTTCCTTGCTGAGCTATTGTCAGTATCCTTGGAAAAATCAAGAACAGGATTAGAGAAAGGCAAATATCTCAGATTTCAAAAAAAAGGAGGGGGTGGGGAAGGAAGTTATCAACTATAGGCCAGTGAACTTGACCTTGATTCCTGGCAAAATTGTAGAATATATTCTTAAAAGGAAGATCAATGGGCATTCAGAAGAGTTAAACATGGTTTCATCAAGAATGAGTCAGTCAAGCCATTCTCCAATCAATAAATGGTCAAAGGATATGAACAGACAATTTTCAGAGGATGAAATTAAAACTATTTATAGTCATATGAAAAGGTGCTCCAAATCACTATTGATCAGAGAAATGCAAATCAAGACAACCCTGAGATACCACTTCACACCTGTCAGATTGGCTAAAATGACAGGAAAAGTTAATGATGAATGTTGGAGGGGTTGTGGGAGGGCTGGGACACTGATGCATTGTTGGTGGAGCTGTGAACGGATACAGCCATTCTGGAGAACAATTTGGAGCTATGCTCAAAAAATTATCAAACTGTGCATACCCTTTGACCCAGCAGCATTTCTATTGGGCTTATATCCCAAAAAAATCATAAAGGAAGGAAAAGGCCCCACATGTGCAAGAATGTTTGTGGCAGCTCTTTCTGTAGTGGCTAGAAACTGGAAACTGAATGGATGCCCATCAATTGGAGAGTGGCTGAATAAATTATGGTATATGAATGTTATGGAATATTATTGTTCTGTAAGAAACGACCAGCAGGACGATTTCAGAGAGGCCTGGAGAGACTTGCATGAACTGATGCTGAGTGACACGAGCAGAACCAGGAGATCATTATACACAGCAACAACAATATTACATGATGATCAATTCTGATGGACATGGCTTTCTGCAACAAAGAATTGTCTCAAACCAGTTCCAATTGTTCACTGAAGAAGACCATATACACCCAGAGAGAGGGATGTGAAATATGCACCACAACATAACATTTTCATGCTCTCTATTGAGGTTTGCTTGCATTGTGTTTCCTTTCTCTGATTTTCTTTTTTTTCTTGTAGATAGGATTTTTCTTGCACAACTTGTCAACTATTATTACATTATTAACATGTAGTGGACTATACGATGATCAATTTTGATGGACATGGTTCTCTTCAACAATGATGTGATTCAAACCAGTTGTGCTGCGATGAAGATAGTCATATACATCCAGAGAGAGGCCTGTGGGAACTGAGTGTGGACCCCAACACAGCATTTTAACGCTTTCTGTGAATATTTCCATGCATTTTGTTTTCCTTCTTAGGTTGTTTTTTTTTTCTCTTTCTAGATCTGATGTTTCTTGTGCAGTAAGATAACTGTATAGATATGTATGCATGTATTGTATTTGTCATATAATTTATCCTATTTAGCATGTATTAGATTACCTGTCATCTAGGGGTGGGGGGTGGGGGGAAGGAGGGGAAAAGCTTGGGAAAAAAAAAGTTTTTGCAAAGGTCAATGTAGAAAAATCACTCATATGTTTGTAAATAAAAAGCTTTATTTAAAAAAATAAAATAATAAAATAAAATATATCATTAAAAAAAATATTTATTGGTATACTTCTGTCTCCCCACCCATCAGGAGTCATATCTCCCTGAATGGACACAATATCATGTGGCCATCCCTTAGGGAACTGAAAAAGGGGAAGGGTGAAGAGTAGGAGTAGGAATGTCACAAGCAATTTTATGAATTTGACTTGCTCAATGCAAATCTTCAGTCTTTTGAAGGCATTCCTTTGAGTGCTCCCCATTCCTTTGAGTGCTTGGTGAAAACACATTGAAAAAAAGTTGAATTATTGTGAAAGATATTTGAGGTCTTTTGGAAACAAGGAACCACAGTCAATCAGCAAGTAATGCATTTGTTAAGCACTTTCTATGTACCTGGCCCTGTGCTAGGTACTATGGAAATAGATACAAGTGTGACACAATCTCCTCCTTTGAGGAATTTCTATTAGGGATTGGGGGGGGAGAGGTAAAAATAGAAATACAACATGGCTACATGTAAGTGAATTCAGGATATATACAAATTAAATATACTGTGATTTAATATGTGTGTGTATGGTGGAGGGGAGGTAGATATGAAGGTTGTGGAACTTGAGTTGTCTTAAACTGAAGTAGGAATTCCAAAGGAAAAGGGAAGGGAGTGTCATATAGCTGGCTCAGTGAATAGACCGCCAACCCTGGAGTTTGGAGGATACTGGGAAGTATTTTTCCCCTTATGATTTATTAAATTTTACCAGTGTGATGTAGTCTCTTTAGCCCCAGCTTCCTCACCTTGGACTTAATGACCTCTGAGGTCTATTCCAGCTTTTGATCTGTGACCCTAAGGAATACTCATCCTGACAAAATCACACATCTTTGAAATATTTTTTTAAAAGCATTAACAATGACAGGGGCAGCTAGATGGCCCAGTGGATAGAGCACCAGCCCTGAAGTCAGGAGGACCTGAGTTCAAATCTGGTCTCAGACACTTAACATTCCCTAGCTGTGTGACCCTGGGTAAGTCATTTGACCCCAATTGCCTCAACAAAAAGCAAAAAAAAAGAAAAGAAAAAAAAAAGCATTAACAATGACAACCAGCAAAAGAGAAGAGTATAATATATAAAACAATTACTCATTAGGATAGGATAGACTTCAGTGTACACTTAGAACATTTAATCAACTAATTTGTGCTGAAATGGTGGTGTACCTATAAAATGTGTGTGTGTGTGTGTGTGTGTGTGTGTGTGTGTGCACCTATAAAATTCTAAAAGTCATGATTTGGGTACACGATGTCAATGCCAACATCACAGCCAGCTGCAGAGCATTAAGCAGGAAGGAACAGGGTGGTGTGGCCCCACAAGCCTGGTACAGATAGATACTGCTTCTGAGCAGACAAGTGTTTGTTCAGTTGTGCTATTTGGCAGCCCCAATTCCCCGGATGTCCTCCATCCCATCCTCTCGTCAGTTTGACCAGCTTTCCTGGAACAAGGTTCTGCTTGCATCTTGGTTTCTGTTTGCAAATTTGCCCCTGAGTAATCTTGCCGAACGGTGGTTTGTTTCCCTCCGGGGACAGGAACTCTGCTTGCTGGTACTCCTTCTGCATCAGTGATTATCTTAAGGACCAGTTTCTGGGCTACTTTTCTCTGAGGGAAACCACAGAATTTTGTCTGTCTGCTCTTTTCCAACTTCTCTGCTGGAGTTTAGATTGAGGTCCCATTTCACCTGGTCCCAGGACTTGTATCCCCCTCCTTCCTGGAGGGAAAGGACCCCTCCTCTGTCTCAGAATGTCAGCCTCGGTCATCTCTGCTTTCTCCTAATCTGCCTACAGTACCCATGATCTGACTTCGGACATCTTTTGCTTTTATTTATACCTGTGTGCCTATTGTCTTCTCAAGTAGGCTGGGAAACTCCTTAAGAACAGAGATCATCAATTCTGATATATGTGGCTCTCTTCAAACAAGGAGACGATTCAGGCCAGTTCCAAAGGTTCTGTGATCAAAAGAGCTATCTACACCCAGAGAGAGGAGCATGGGAACTGAGTGTGGTTCACAATAAAGCATTTTCACTCTTTTTGTTGTTGTTTGCTTGCATTTTATTTTCTTCATCATTTTCTTTTCTGGTTTGATTTGATTTTTCTTGAACAGCAAGATAGTTGTATAAATATGCATTCATATATTAGATTTAATATATATTTCTACCATGCTTAACATATATTGGAGTACTTAACATCTAGGGGAGGGGGAGGGGGAGAAGGGGGGAACTGGAATTCAAGGTTTTACAAGGACTAATGTTGCAGAATTATCTATGCATATGTTTTGAAAAATAAAAAGCTTTAATAAAAAAAGAACAGAGATTATCAATTCTGATGGACATGGCTCTTTTCAACAATGAGATGATTGAAGCCATTTCCAATAATGTTGTGATGAAGAGAGCCAATTATACCCAGAGAGGACTGGGGGAATTGAGTGTGGTTCACAACATAGCATTTTTCACTCTTTTTGTTGTTGTTTGCTTGTATTTTATTTTCTTTCTCATTTTTTTTTCCTTTTTGATTTGATTTTTTTTGTGCAGCAAGATAATTACATAAACATGTATGCATATAGTGGATTTAACGTATATTTTTACCATGTTTAATATATATAGGATCACTTACTATTTAGGGGAGGGGGTGGGAGGAAGGGGAGCAAAAATTGGAACACAAGGTTTTGCAAGGGTTATTGTTGAAAAATTATCCAAGCATCTCTTTTGAAAATCAAAAAGCTTTAATTAAAAAACAATTTAAAAAAAAGAACAGAGATCATTTTTTATTTTCGCCTTTGTATGCCTGGAACATTATAGATGGTTAATAAATTCATGTTAAATGGTTGTGTGACCTTAAATAAATTACTTTACTTTCACTAGGTCTCTGTTGCCTTCTCTGTAAATTAAGGAGATGAACTAGGAAATTACTACAGTTCTAACACTTCTGACTGTTTCTGTTTTCTATATAAATTTCAAACTTGGGAAAATGTTTTCAAGGCTTCAAGTATTTCCTTCTTTTCTTCCACACCATATATAGAGCTCATTGTGGCTTGGTGTCAAATATTAAAGTTCACAGAAAGTAGACCAGACTCACTGCCAAGCATCTGGGTCATTTAAGAAGAGATGCCAACAAGCTAAACTGGAGTGTAAACAATGTCTCATAGGAGTTACTGGAACAAAGCTAATGTTAGACTAAGGGCCATTAACAATAACCCAGGAGTAAGGATGTTGTTTCCAGGTCAATGGACAGGTCTAGGGAGTTTTCAGAGGAGTTAGGATAAGGAAAAATGAGTTCATATTGCATTAATAGCAGGGGTGAGGACTTCAGATCTTGTGTCTGACTTCATCTCCATCTGCTAGCACCCTAAGGCAAGTGTCCTTTGGTCTGAGACTGTAGGCCTTATCAACATGTCATAAGTAGCTAGATTGCAGCATGTAAACAAATTCGGAAGAAAAGCTCATTTTTTTTTTCTCTTGTTAAACTGCATCATTTCCACTCATTTGGGAGGAGAGGGGGGCCAAGGTACCAAGGTACTATTATCTATCTAACTACAGGGGAGACATGAATTGAGACTGGAGTGTTAGAGGTTGTAGTTCTTGAGAGAGCAGTGGAAAAAAATAAGTATACAATCACACTGCTAGTGTCTTCCTTCTGAAATTATGTTGTATTTTCACTGTATAAATTTTGTATGGGCACACCTGTCAGATTGGCTAAAATGACAGGAAAAGATAATGACGAATGTTGGAGGGAATGTGGGAAAACTGGGACACTGATACATTGTTGGTGGAATTATGAACGGATCCAACCATTCTGGAGAGCAATTTGGAACTATGCTCAAAAAGTTATCAAACTGTGCATACCCTTTGACCCAGCAGTGTTTCTATTGGGCTTATACCCCAAAGAAATCTTAAAGGAAGGAAAGGGCCCAACATGTGCAAGAATGTTTGTGGCAGCTCTTTCTGTAGTGGCTAGAAACTGGAAACTGAATGGATGCCCATCAATTGGAGAGTGGCTGAATAAATTATGGTATATGAATGTTATGGAATATTATTGTTCTGTAAGAAACGACCAGCAGGACGATTTCAGAGAGGCCTGGAGAGACTTGCATGAACTGATGCTGAGTGAAACAAGCAGAACCAGGAGATCATTATACATGGCAACAACAATACTATATGATGATCAATTCTGATGGACATGGCTCTCTTCAACAATGAAATGTTTCAAACCAGTTCCAATTGTTCAGTGAAGAAAGTCATATACACTCAGAGAGAGGGATGTGAAATGTGGACCACAACATAACATTTTCATGCTCTCTATTGATGTTTGCTTGCATTGTGTTTCCTTTCTCTGATTTTTCTTTCTTGTAGATACAATTTTTCTTGCACAACAAGGTAAGTGTGGAAATATGTATACATATATTCGATTTGTCAAGTATTTTAACATAATTAACATGTAGTGGACTTCTTGCCATCTAGGGGAGGGGTGGAGACTGGGGGGAAATTTTGTAACGGAAAGCTTTGTAAGGATCAATGTTGAAGAATTATCCATACATATGTTTTGCAAATAAAAAGCTTTAATAAAGAAAAAATAAAAATAAAATAAAAATAAACAAACAAACAAATAAATAAATAAATAGATTTTGTATGAGCAACTACATGGTGCAGTAAACAGAGTGCTGGGAAAGATTCATCTTCCTGAGTTCAAATTTGAACTCAGGTGCTAGCTGTGTGACTCTGGGCAAATCACTTAACACTATTTGCCTCAGTTTCCTCATCTGTAAAATGAGCTGAAGAAGGAAATGGCAAGTCACTCCAGTATACTTGCCAAGAAACCCCAAATGGGATCACAGAGAGTCAGACACACCTGAAAAATGACTGAACAATATGATGCATGTTTGATTTATGTTATCTCCCCTAAGATCCATGATTATTGGCTTTCTTTATATCCTCAACAATTAGCATAGTTCTTGACATACTGTAAGTATTTAATAAACACTTGTGTACTGACTGATAAAAACCTCCAAGTGAAAATGAATCTCAGTCCTACATACCTGAAAGTTCTACAACATACCGCAATCATCAGTCACCTAGTCATTACATGAAAAACCCAGTGAGGAAGAATCCATGACCTTTGCTGACTTCTACTTTGAATAGTTCTAATTGTTAAGAAGTGTTTACATTAGTCTAAA
Organism: Myrmecobius fasciatus; assembly: GCA_023553655.1. Classification (NCBI taxonomy): domain Eukaryota; kingdom Metazoa; phylum Chordata; class Mammalia; order Dasyuromorphia; family Myrmecobiidae; genus Myrmecobius; species Myrmecobius fasciatus. The sequence goes on from JAJPUD010000030.1 coordinate 1,195,287, forward strand.
TTGCCTTTCTGCAACTTCCATTTTTTATTCATACTTCTGCCTTTTGGGTTCAAGAAGGATCCTGCTCCCTTTTCCATACAATAGTCCATAGAATACTTGAAGACAGCTGTCATGGCCTCCCTAAATTTTATCTTCTCCAGGCTCCACATCTCCAGCTCTTTCAAATGATCCTCACATTCATAGTTTTAAAGACCTTTGTTCTCTTGAACATGATTCACAGAATTAATCATAATGGTCCAGGTATGATTTGATCAGGACAGTGGGATTGTCACCCTCCAAGTTCAGGGCACTATGGGCCTCTTAATGTTGGCTAAGATGACATCAGATCCTCAACTGCTATTCTACTGTTAGATCCTCTTCAGCTTTGTTGTCCATTCACTTTAGTGTCATGACCTCATTTGGGGTTTTCTGGCAGAGATACTGGAGTGGTTGGCCATTTCCTTCTTCAGCTCATTTTACAGATGAGGAAAGGGTCACACAGGTCATCATGTCTGGGGTCAGATTTGAACTCAATAAAATAAGTTTTCCTGAATCCAGACCCAGCACTCTCTCCTCTATGCCACCTAATATTCACTAAAATACCAAGATCTTTTATATATGAATTATACCCTAGCTGTATACTTTCAAAGATGATTTAATGAATTCAAGTATAAACTTTATCTCCATTACATTTAATTTTATTAAATTTAACTGAAAGTTTTAGCCTACTATGTCCTTTCAGAACCTAATTGTCATTCATTGTGCTATTCCATTAAATCTTCTGTCACTTGCAGATATCATAAAAATGTTTTTATCCAAACCATTAATAAGTACATTAAATAATATGTACCAAGCATAAATCCTATGGGCATTCCACTAGCAACTTTGTCAACTATTTTATAAATGCTAGACAAACTACATTCACAGCATTTACTTTGATTTGCCACTGATAATGTTATCAAAGGAAATGAGATTAATCTGGCAGGACAGTTCCTAATGTGACTGTGCTGGTTCTTTTCAATCAGTTCTCCCTTTTCCAGATGCTTACTAATAATGTGAGGATGAGTTTATATTTATGTCTGCTAACATAGACAGGTTTTCCCCCCAACAATAACCTCCTTATGAATATAGACTCAATAAAGTGAGCACTGTGTCAAAAGGTATACATAATGTTTGTTATTCTTTATTGTATAATTTCATATTGCTTTTTTTTTTTGCTGAGTCAATTGGGGTTAAGTGACTTGCCCAGGGTCACACAGCTAGGACATGTTAAGTGTCTGAGGCCAGATTTGAACTCAGATCCTCCTGACTTGTACTCTATCCACTTCGCCACCTACCTGTCCCCATATTGCTTTTTGAAAAAGTTGGCTCAATTTCCCAGTCTACTGACAGTATAATAAGTACCCGTTATAGAGCAGCACTAACATTAAATTTTGTTATTTTTGTCATCTTTTTTATTTCACCATTTTAATTTAATTTGCATCTTTCTAATTTCTAACCATTGATCATGGCAACTAGATAGCACAGTGAATAGCTTATCTTCCCTAGTTCAAATCTGATCTCAGACACTTACTAGTTGTGTGATTCTAGGCAAGTCACTTAATCCTGTTTGCCCTAGTTCCTCATCTATAAAATGAGCTAGAGAAGGAAATGACAAACCACTCAAGTATCTTTTCCAGGAAAACCCCAAATGAAATCACAAAGAATTGGACACAACTGAAAAAAAGACTGATAACAAATTTAAAAAACCCATTGGTCATAGTCTGTGCAGGAATTGGCACCCATTGCTGTGTGAGCATCTGCTCCAGCATATTCCTCCCAAGATATCTTTCCAGAGAATTAATATGATACTAAATTCAGCAAAACATCCCACTTTATCTCTTCTTTGATTTACCAGTGTATTGGGCTTGATCTGTGTATAGTCAAGATCAGCTAACAGAGGTATCCTGCTTCCTTTGCTTTCCTTACCATATGGATGAGAGTAGTCACCTCTGATTGTACAGTGAGAACATGTTATGTCTTTGAAACTGGCTTGATTGGAACAATCTATCTTGTTCCTGCTGGGTAAGGGTTATACAAAGTTTACCTACAGTATAGGCATTATAAATTGAACTAGGGAAAAGGATACTTTCCCCAACCTCCCAATCCCCTACTTTTACCTTGTCTCCAAGAAATAGACCTGGAAGTGTTTGCTTCTGTTCTGTGTCCTTCTCAGTTTCAGGTACTTATGATGATCCCCACTGGACCTGGGAGTTTGAGCTCTGGCCATCTTTTAGGCAGGCTTCCAGCTGGGATGGTGCAGAGCCTGGAAAAACCAAGGCATCTAGGACTTGAGCTGAAGGGGATTTTGTTCTTGGAATTTGAGGTAATACTCTATTAGTTACTGAGCTAAACTATGAATTTAATCTATTTCCCCATTTCAGAAACTGATATGGAAGGAGGATTAAGCCCCACATGTTAGGGGAGTAAGCTAATCTGTTAGTGCTTAAATGAAACTGGGTACAGGGGACCTGGGCACACATTGGTAGGAACCTTAGATACCCTAACCCCTCCTTAAGAGTACTGGAGAACCCTCTAAGAGGGGTGAAATATAACATGCTCAGCCCCTCTGGTAATGAAGGCCAGAGAAGTTAATGTTACACCAATTTGAGGTTTGATAGCAGGTAACAGGATCCCAGATTAGGAGATCAGAGAACAAGGATCAAAGATCCAGGCAAAGAAATAGTCTGGAAAAAAATAATTTAAAAATATTTTTAAAATTAAAAAAGAAGGGGTCTTTCAGGGGTGGAGCCAAGATGGTAGAGAGCAGACACGACTCAGATCGGTCTTTTGTGGAGGGTGGATTGTGAACCACTGGGCCCCAGAGGAGCACTGGACCTAGCTGCCATTTCACAGCATCCTAAAGCAAGCAATCGATCAACAGACCTGCCCAGCACTGGAAATCAATCAATCAATCAGCAGAACTGCCCCAGAGCAAATTAAAGCAGCTGTCCCTCCTTTGCCTTGAACAGACCTCAAGCCTTAAAAAATGAATAAAAAAACCAAAAAGAACTCTCACCATAGAAAGCTTTTGTGGAGAGAGAGAAGAGCAGACCTCAAATCCTGAGGTCCCTAAAGGTAAAGCAACTGCAGAAAAAGCCCCAAAGAGAGACATAAGCTGGACCCCATGTCACAAAGCTTTCTTTAAAGATTGCATAAAGGATCTTAAAAGAGAGTTAGAAGAAATATGGGGAAATGAAATGAGATCATTGCAAAAAAATGGAAAAAATGGAAAAAGAATGCAATGAACAAAAAATGTAATTGGCCAATTGCAAAAGGAGCTAAAAACAGTAACTGAAGAAAATAATACACTAAAAATTAGAATTGAACAAATGGAAGTGAATGACCCAACAAGACTTTAAGAATCAGTCAAACAAAAACAAAAAAAAAATGAAAAAATAGAAGAAAGCATAAAATATCTCCTAGGAAAAACAACTGACCTCGAAAATAGATCTAGGAGAGGCAATCTAAGGATTATAGGGCTTCCTGAAAGCCATGATGAAAAAAAAGAATCTAGACGTCATCTTACAGAAAATCATAAAACTGCCCTAATATTTTAGAATCAGAAGATAAAATAGCTATTGAAAGAATCCACCAATCACCTCCTGAAAGAAACCCCAAAATTAAATCCCCAAGGAAGGTCAGGGCTAAATTTCAGAACTATCATACCAAGGAAAAGGTATTGTAAGCAGCCAGAAAGAAACAATTTAAATACCGAGGAGCCACAATTAGGATCACCCAGGACTTAGCAGCTTCTACCTTAAAGGATCAAAGGGCCTAGAATCTGCTATTCTGAACAACAAAGGAACTGGGATTCCAGCCAAGAATAAACTATCCAGCTAAAATGAGCATTATCTTTCAGGAAAGAAGATGGACATTCAATGATATGGAGAATTTTACTTATTTCTAATGAAAAGACCAGAACTGAACAAAAAATCTGATTTCCAATCACAGAACTCAAGAGAAACCTAAAAAGGTAAAAAGGAAAAGACTCTTGAGAACTATATTTCTGTTATGGGTATACTTAGAGAATGTAGGTATAATTTGATTTTATTATGATAATATGAAAAAAAAAATTAGAGGTAGAAAAGGGATCACACTGGAAGAAGAGGGAAAATAAGGTAAAATAAGGGAAATTACATCACACAAAAAGGCAAAGAAAACCTATTATAATTGAGGGAAAGAAGAGACGGGGATGAGCATTGCATGAATCTTACTCTCATCAGATTTGGCTCTAAGAGAAAATAACAGACATATTTGGTATCACAAAGAAACTTATCTCACCTTATAGGGAAATAGGAGGGAAAGGGGGAAAAGATAGGGAAAGACCAATAGAAGGGAAAACAGAAGAATTAGGGGAAAAGTGTAAAAAAAAGGGGGGGGGAGGGACTCTAAAGGGGAAGGACTGTTTGAGAGAGGTGATCATCAAAAGCAAAATACTGGGGAGGAGGGAAGAGGGATAGGAAAGAGAAAAGCATATCCTAGGGTAAATAAGATGGCAGGAAATAAAGAATTAGTTATTTTAACTGTGAATGTGAATGGGATGAACTCTCCCATAAAGCAGAAGTGGATAGCAGACTGGATTAAAAGTCAGAATCCAACAATATGCTGTTTACAAGAAACACATTTAAAACATAATGATACATACAAGCTGAAGGTAAAGGGTTGGAACCGAATCTATTATGCTTCAGGTGAACAACAACAACAACAAAAAAAGTGGGGGTAGCAATCCTGATCTCAGATCAAGTAAAAGCAAAGATAGCTCTAATTAAAAGAGACAAGAAAGGAAACTATATCTTACTAAAGGTTACCATACATAACGAAGCAATATCAATACTAAACATATATGCACCAAGTGGCATAGCATGGAAATTCCTAGAGGAAAAGTTCAGAGAGATGCAAGAAGAAATAGACAGCAAAACTATAATAGTGGGAGAATCTCAACCTTGCTTCTCAAAACTAGATAAATCGAACCACAAAATAAATAAGAAAGAAGTTAAGAAGGTAAACAAAATGTGAGAAAACTTAGGCGTGATAGATCTTTGGAGGAAATTAAATGGAGATAAAAAGTTTACTTTTTTCTCAGCGGTTCATGGAACTTATACAAAAATTGACCATGTGTTAGGGCATAAAAACCTCAAAATCAAATGCATAAAGGCAGAAATAGTAAATGCATTTTTTTTCAGATCATGATACAATAAAAATCACATGCAATACAAGGCCAGGAGAAAACAGACCAAAAAGCAATTGGAAACTAAATAATCTCATCCTAAAGAATAAATGGGTGAAACAGCAAATTACAGACACAATTACTAATTTCATCCAAGAGAATAACAATAATGAGACAACATACTAAAATTTGTGGGATGCAGCCAAAGTGGTAATAAGGGGAAATTTTATATCTCTAGATATTACTTGCATAAAATAGAGAAAGAGAAAATCAATGAATTGGGCTTGCAACTAAAAAAGTTAGAAAAAGAACAAATTAAAACCCCCCAATCAAATACCAAACTTGAAATCCTAAAAATAAAAGGAGAGATTAATAAAATTGAAAGTAAAAAAAAAACTATTGAATTAATAAATAAAACTAAAAGTTGGTTTTATGAAAAAACCAACAAAATAGATAAACCTCTAGTTAATTTGATAAGAAAAAGGAAAATCAAATTGTTAGTCTCAAAAGTGAAAAGGGAGAACTTTCCACCAATGAAGAGGAAATTAGAGCAATAATTAAAAGTTACTTTGCCCAACTTTATGCCAATAAATTTGATAACCTAAGTGAAATGGAGGAATACCTACAAAAATATAGATTGCCCAGATTAACAGAAGAGGAAATAAATTACTTAAATAGTCCCACTTTAGAAAAAGAAATAGAACAAGTCATTAATCAACTCCTAAGAAAAAATCCCCAGAACCAGATGGATTTACATGTGAATTCTATCAAACATTTAAAGAACAATTAACTCCAATACTATATAAACTATTTGAAAAAATAGGGAATGAAGGACTCCTACCAAATTCCTTTTATGACACAGACATGGTACTGATACCTAAATCAGATAGGACAAAAATAGAGAAAGAAAATTATAGACCAATCTCATTATGAATATTGATGCAAAAATCTTAAATAAAATATTATCAAAGGTATTACAGAAAATCATCCCCAGGATAATACACCACAACCAACTAGGATTTATATCAGGAATGCAGGGATGGTTCATTATTAGGGAAACTATTAGCATAATTGACTATATCAATAACCAAATTAACAAAAAAACATATGATTATCTCAATAGATGCAGAAAAAGCATTTGATAAAATCCAACATCTATTCCTATTAAAACACTAGAGAATATAAGAATGAATGGACTTTTCCTTAAAATAGTCAGTAGCATCTATTTAAAACCATAAGCAAGCATTATATGCAATGGTAATAAACTGGAACCATTCCCAATAAGATCAGGGGTGAAACAAGGTTGCCCACTATCACCATTACTATTCAATATTGTATTTAGAAATGCTAGCTTTGGCAATAAAGACAAGAAAAAGAGATTAAAGGAATTAGAGTAGGTCATGAGGAAACCAAATTATCACTCTTTGCAGATGATATGATGGTATACTCAGAGAACCCTAGAGAATCAACTAAAAAACTATTCAAAATAATCCACAACTTTAGCAAAGTTGCAGGATATAAAATAAATCCACATAAATCATCAGCATTTTTATACATCACTAACAAAATCCAACAGCAAGAGATACAAAGAGAAATTCCATTTAAAATTACTGTCCATAGTATAACATATTTGGGAATATATCTGCCAAGGGAAAATCAGGAATTATATGAGCAAAACTACAAAACACTTTTCACACAAAATCAGATCTAAACAATTGGAAAAATATCAAGTGCTCTTAGATAGGTCAAGCAAATATAATAAAGATGACAATACTACCTAAACTAATCTATTTATTTAGTGCTATATCAATCAAACTTCCAAGAAATTATTTTACTGACCTAGAAAAAATAACAACAAAATTTATCTGGAAGAACAAAAGGTCAAGAATTTCAAAGGAAATAATGAAAACAAACAAACAAACAAACAAAAGCAAATGAAGGTGGCCTAGTTATACCAGATCTAAAAATATATTATAGAGCAACAGTCATCAAATTCATTTGGTCCTGGCTAAGAAACAGAGTAGTTGATCAATGGAATAGGTTAGGCTCACAGGACAAAATAATCAATGACTATAGAAATTTAGTGTTTGACAAACCCAAAGACCCCAGTTTTTGGGATAAGAACTCACTATTTGACAAAAACTGCTGGGAAAATTGGAAACTAGTATGGAAGAAACTAGGCATTGACCCACACCTAGAACCATATACCAAGATAAAGTAAAAAAGAATTCATGATCTAGACATAAAGAATGATATTATAAACAAATTAGAAGAATGTAGGTAGGATAGTTTACCTCTCAGATCTATGGAGCAGAAAGGAATTTATGACCAAAGAAGAACTAGTGATCATTATTAATCACAAAATAGATAATTTTGATTATATCAAGTTAAAAAGTTTTTATACAAACAAAACGGACGCATACAAAATTAGAAGGGAAGCAATAAACTGGGAAAACATTTTTACATTCAAAGATTCTGATAAAGGCCTCATTTTAAAACTATATAGAGAATTAATTCAAATTTATAAGAATCCAAGCCATTCTTCAACTGATAAATGGTCAAAAGACATAAGCAACTTTCAGATGAAGAAATTGAAACTATTTCTAGTCATATGAAAAGGTGCTCCAAATCACTATTGATCAGAGAAAGGCAAATTAAGACAACTCTGAGCTACCACTACAAACCTCTCAGATTGGCTAAGATGACAGGAAAAGAAAATGACAAATGTTGGAGGGGATATGGGAAAACTGGGACACTGATGGTGGAATTGTGAACGGATCCAACTATTCTGAAGAGCAATTTGGAACTATGCTCAAAAAGTTATCACACCATGCATACCCTTTGATCCAGCAGTGTTTCTACTGGGCCTATATCCCAAAGAGATCTTAAAGGAGGGAAAGGGACCCACATGTGCAAAAATGTTTGTGGCAGCCCTTTTTGTAGTGGCTAGAAATTGGAAACTGAATGGATGTCCATCAATTGAAGAATGGCTAAATAAATAATGGTATTTGAATGTTATAGAATATTATTGTTCTGTAAGAAACGACCAGCAGGATGATTTCAAAGAGGCCTGGAGAGACTTGCATGAACTAATGCTAAGTGAAATGAGCAGAACCAGGAAATCAATTCTGATGGACATAGTTCTCTTCAACAATGAGGTGATTCAAATCAGTTCCTATTGTTCAGCAATGAAGAAAGCCATATACATCCAGACAGAGGCCTGTGGAAACTGAGTGTGGACGACAACACAGCATTTTAATGCTTTCTGTGGATGTTTGCTTGCATTTTGTTTTCCTTCTTAGGCTGTTTTTTTTTTCTCTTTCTAGATATGATTTTTCTTGTGCTGCAAGATAACTATATAGACTATATAACTATATGTATACATATATTGGATTTATTATATATTTTAACATATTTAACATGTATTGACTACCTGCTATCTAGGGGAGGGTGTGGGGGGAAGGAAGGAAAAATTTGAAACAGAAAGTTTTGCAAAGGTCAATGTAGAAAAATTACTGATATGTTCTGTAAATAAAAAGCTTTAATTAAAAAAAAAAGAAGGGGTCTGGCCAGAGAAATGGTCAGTATCTAAGCAAGGGGTTTGAATCAGAAGAACAGGACACCAAAAACATAAATGGAACTTGATACTAAGATAAACTTCTGAAGCAGGGCTTCTCGCCAGAGCCAAAGGCGTTCTCAGAGTACAGGTGGACTTGAAGCTGTAGGTATAAGCAGGTATTAGCATCTGACTAGAAATGGAAAGTAGGGAAAATTTATAGGATCATGGATTTAGAGTTGGAAGGGACATTAGAGGGCATTTGGTCCGATCATTTTATTTGGCAGATGAAAAAAGTGAACCCCAATATGGTTGTGTGACTTGCCTAAGATCTTGTAGTAGTGAACCTCAGAGATGGGATTTAAAGCCACAAGTCTCCCACTTCACAGCTAGCATTTTTTTCCCACTGTACTCCCGTACTTCTCTGTAGGAGTTTCTAATCCTTTCATGGGCCTAGGACCTATATTTCCATGCTTCAAGTAAGTGTTTAATGGTGCTTTTGCTTATTCAGCAGAATTTGACAGGGCCAGAAGACAGGGATGAAAGGATGAGGCAAGGAAGGTATTAGGTGATCGAGAAGTCACATCCAGAGATGGTAGTTTAGGTAGATTTGGTGCATAATAGGGGTAAGTGGTTCAGCGTTCAGGAGATCAAAAAAGTAGTTAACAACATATATTCCATTAGTAGTCTGGAAACTTTAAGACTGACTTTTGATCCTACTATAGTGATTAACATTCATCTAGTGCTTTAAGGTTTCTCTTCTTCTAGATTATCCTTTACTTCTCTGTACTGTATTTGTATTCCCAAACAGTTATTCTCTCTTTTCTTCAGTGAGACTTACCATTGTGGATTCATTTTTTTTTCCTATTCTGCCAATTCTTTCTGCTATAGTCATAAATTCTGCTATCACAATTCTGCATTCTCTTTTAAATCATTCAGGAATTTCCATACTTTCTTGGAAATCCTTAGATTCCTCTGTCTCATCAGATCAGCTTTCCATTGTCTTGCAATATTTATTCATATAGTATCTATACTGTGAGCTGATCTGGAGGTCATATTCCCTTCTGCTACTAATATATTCCCTGTTGGTTTATCTGTTTATGTTCAAGGTCTTTTCTCCCTGAAATCTTCGGTAATTTCAATCCTTTTTTTTCTTCTTACAATCCCATATAGCTCACTTTCTGACTGCTTCTTTGAACGTAGTTACTCTGAGGACACTGAACCTCAGTCTCTTCTCACATCAAGCAACTCCTGTTTCACTGATTTTAATGTCTGCCCCAAGTGACTTCTGGGATGATAGAACTGGCACCAGCTGGAAACTGGACTCTTTGTTACAGGTACACTCAGGTGTCCTGTCCTCTCCCTTGAGTTGTTGCAACATAAAGGACTTTAATCCCAGATAGAGCAAGCTTCTGTCTTTTGGTTTTCCATGGTACAGTAAGAAAGGAGAGGTAGGAGGTAGGTAATACTGAATTTCACTACAAACTTCAGGTTTGTCTTTCCTAATTGTGGCAGAGCTAGTGGGAACTGGGCAAGAGGGTGCTGAATGAGCAAGTTAGAAGTTAGTATTAGCTTTATCTGGTAATAAATGATCAGTTTTTTTTTTTTTCCTTTATAGGGCTCTTTGTTTCCTAAACTGAGATGGCTAAAATAGCTCTATTTCACTCAAGCCATCACCTCCTTTATGAATCTTTTTTCATTCTCCCTACTGCCTTGATATATCATGTATACATATCTATACATGTTGTATTTCCCAGTGGAATAAAACTCTTTTGGTCAGTGATCTTTATGATCCCAATGTTCAGCCAATGCTTGGCAGAGAATTGGGGATAATAAATGTGTGCTGATTGGTTCAAAACTATAATCTGGGTTGCCTGACTTTTAGTTCAATTCCTTGTTTTACAATATTACATTGCCTTTATGTATATTAAGTAATACATATATATTTATAATCATATTCACAGAATCTAAGTAATACCCTTCACTCTAGGATGTATTTTTTTCTTATTTTATTTTATTAAAGCTTTTTATTTACAAAACATATTAATGGGTAATTTTTCAACATTAACTCTTGCAAAACCTTCCAAATTTTCCCCCCTCTCCATCCCCTCCCCAGTTGATAGGTAGTTTAATACATGTTAAATATGTTAAAATACGTGTAAAATCCAATATATTTATACAGTTATCTTGCTGCACAAGAAAAATCAGATCAAGAAGGAAAAAAAAACATGTGAAAGAAAACAAAATGCAAGCAAACAATAACAGAAAGAGTGAAAATTCTATGTTGTGAACCACACTCAGTTCCCATACTCCTCTTTTTTTTTTTTATTAAAGCTTTTTATTTGCAAAACATATGCATGGGTAATTTTTCAACACTGATCTTTGCAAAGCTTTCTGTTACAAAATTTTCCCCCCTACCTCCCAACCCCTCCCCTAGATGGCAGGAAGTCTAATACATGTTAATTATGTTAAAATACTTGACAAATAGAATATGTGTATACATATTTATGCAGTTATCTTGCTGTACAAGAAAAATCGGATCTATAAGAAAAAAAATAATGCAAGCAAACATCAATAGGGAACATGAAAATGTTATGTTGTAGTCCACATTCAGATCCCTCTCTCTGAGTGTATATGGTTTTCTTCATCACTGAACAATTGGAACTGGTTTGAAACATCTCATTGTTGAAGAGAACCATGTCCATCAGAATTGATCATCATATGGTCTTGTTGTTGCCGTGTATAATGATCTCCTGGTTCTGCTCATTTCACTCAGCATCAGTTCATGTAAGTTTCTCCAGGCCTCTCTGAAATCATCCTGCTGGTCGTTTCTTACCGAACGATAATATTCCATAACATTCAAATACCATTATTTATTTAGCCATTCTCCCATTGATGGGCATCCATTCAGTTTCCAGTTTCTTGTCACTACAAAAAGGACTGCCACAAACATTTTTGCACCTGTGGGGCCCTTTCCTTCCTTTAAGATCTCTTTGGGATATAAGCCCAATAGAAACACTGCTGAGTCAAAGGGTGTGCACAGTTTGATAACTTTTTGAGCATAGCTCCAAATTGCTCTCCAGAATGGTTGGATCCGTTCACAGTTCCACCAACAATGTATCAGTGTCCCAGTTTTCCCAAATCCCCTCCAACATTCATCATTATCATTTCCTGTCATCTTACCCAATCTGACAGGTATCCACACTCCTCTCTCTGGGTGTAGATAGCTCTCTTCATCACAAGATCATTGGAACTGATCTGAATCATCTCATTGTTAAAGAGAGCCATGTCCATCACACTTGATCATCGTATAATCTTGTTGTTGCCATGTACAATGATCTCCTGGTTCTGCTCATTTCATTTAGCATGAACTCATGGATGGACAGACTTTTCCAGGCCTCTCTGAAATCATCCTGCTCGTCGTTTCTTACAGAACAATAATTCCATAACATTCATATATCATAACTTATTCAACCATTCTCCAACTGATAGGCATCCACTCAGTTTACAGTTTCTTACAACTACAAAAAGGGTTGCCACAAACATTTTTTGCACATGTGGGTCCCTTTCCCTCCTTTAAGATCTCTTTGGATAAGCCCAGTAGAAACAGTTGGATCAAAGGGTATGCACAGTTTGATAATCTTTTGAGCATAGTTCCAGATTGCTCTCCAGAATGATTGGATCTGTTCACAGTTCCATCAACAATGTATCAGGGTCCCAATTTTCCCATATCCCCTCCAACATTTGTCATTATCTTTTGCTGTTATCTTAGCCAATCTGAGAGGTCTGTAGTCATATAGGATGTATTTTTAAGAGGAAAATGCCACTAGGAGATAAATTAATCCAGGTATGTTGGGCAAAAATATGGTTTGGCTTGCGACTTTTTCAAGTTGAATTTACCTTCAGTGCATAAGCTGAAGTTGATGCCATGTTTGTCCTCATTGAAAGCATCTGATAACATAGCTAAAAACATCATGCTAAAAAGCATGGAAGCAAGCACACAGCCTTATTACACTCCATTGGTGACTGGAAAAGTGTGAAAGCATTATCCATTGTCTAGAACCTAGGCAAGCATGTTATCATTAAATTGGCATACTATACTGATGAACTTCCCTGGACAACCAAATTTTTATATAATTTTCTATAAGCCCTCGGGACTGAAAGTATCAAAGGCTTTGGTCAGATTTACAAATATTGTGTACAGACTCCTGTGGTGCTCCTGGCATTTCTCCTGGAGTTGTCAGACAGCAAACAACATATCAACTGTTTCTTATCCCCTTCTGAAGCCATATTGGCTCTCAGATAGATAATTTTTTTTCCAGGTGTGTAGGATCAGCCTGGTAAGAAGGACTCTGGCAAGATTCTGCCAGCTGTGACTAAGAGAGAGATCCATCCTCCCCATCCCATGATTTTCACAGGATAATCTATTCCCTTTACCTTTGTAGAGAATGAAGGACTATAACCAGCTAACCAACCAAATGAGAAAGCTTTGGTGAGCCACTGCTAGGAAGTCTTCAGATGAAGTTAAGTTCACTTGATCACACTGAGGAGTCAGTGGATGGGAGGTACCATCTATAAGACAGTGGAGGCATGTTTGAACTCCTGTGGGTATAACCTCTAGCCATCTAATCTGAAAATTTCAGTCAGATTTTGTATGAACAATCGACCCCACCCCCAACCTTATAACTCTCAACTGGAATAGACTCAGCACCAGGTGCTTTGGGCATGAAAGGAACCTAATGGCTTTAAAAATCTCTGCTTCAGTTGTGACTTTAGCTAGGGAGGAATCAACTTCAAACCTGAGGTAAATGATCAGTGGCTTCAACATTGATTGATGATGGTCTGTTGAGAACACTATGGAAATGTTCAGTCCATTTCTCTAGGATCATGTCCTTCTTATTACTCAATGTAGCTCCATCAGCACTGGCACCATAGGTCTTTGGCCCATAAATTGTTTTCAGTGCATTATAAAAGTGCTTTAGATTGTTACTATCAGCATAAAACTGGATTTCACCTTCTTTATAAGCCAAGAATCCTGCATCTTTTAAAGTTTTGCTTGGCAGTTTACTTTCCAGGGTTGTCCATACTGAAAACGAGGTTGAAACATGCATTGCCAGAACTAACTCAATGTTTGGAAAGCTCCAAAGGAAAGTGTGAGAGAAGTATTAGATTGACTACCAAACTGAAGGTCTACAGAGCTGTTGTGTGATTTCACTGATGTGTATCTGTGAAACTTGGACAGTATATGAGTATCATGCCAGCAAACTGAATCGATTCTATTTGAATTGTCTTAGGAAGATTCTGAAGATCACCTGGCAGGATGAGGTAACAGACGCTGAGGCCCTTTCTCAAACTAAACTGCCAACCATTCAAATTCCACTGCAAAAAGCACTGCTCTGTTGAGCGAACCACACTGTTGAAATGTCAAATGTACTCTTGCCAAAAAGACTATTTTATGGAGAATTCACACAGGGCAGACACTTATGTGGTGGTCAGAAAAAGCAATACAAGGATACTCTCAAGGTTTCTCTTAAGAACTTTAGAACTGATTGTATGACATGGGAGATACAGAACCACCCAGCATAGTGTGCCCTCATCAGAGAAGATGCTGTGCTCTATGACTAAAGTAGAATTAAAGTAGATCAGAAGAAATGAGATGCACAGATTTAGAGAATCCGTCCCAAATGTTCACATGGACTATTTGTGCCTTTACCTGTTGCAGAGCACTTCAAGATCCTATTGGTCTGATCAACTATAGTTTGACACATTGTAACTTGACTATAACATAATGATATCATTTTGGTCCTCTTTGAGAATGAAGGACAACCAATTCTGATGGACATGGCTCTCTTCAACAATGAGATGCTTCAAACAGTTCCAATTGTTCAATGATGGGGAGAGCCATCTGCACCCAGAGAGAGGCCTGTGGGATATGAGTGTGGACCACAACATAGCATTTTCACACTTTCTGTTGATGTTTGCTTGCATCTTGTTTTCCTTCTCAGGTTTTTTTCTTTCTAGATCCGATTTTTCTTGTGCAGCAAGATAACTGTACAAATATGTATACATATATTGGATCTGTCATGTATTTTAACATAGTTAACATGTATTGGACTACCTGCCATCTAGGGGAGAGGGTGGGGGGAAGAAGGGAAAAATTTGGAACAGAAAGTTTTGCAAAGGTCAATGTTGAAAAATTATCCATGCATATGTTTTGCAAATAAAAAGCTTAGAAGAAAGAGAGAGAGAGAGAGAGAGAGAGAGAGAGAGAGAAAGAGAAAGAGAGAGAGAGAGAGAGAAAGAGAGAGAGAGAGAGAGAGAGAGAGAGAGAGAGAGAGAGAGAGAGA
>JAJPUD010000030.1:1210387-1246141 GCA_023553655.1 Myrmecobius fasciatus
AGAGAGAGAGAGAGAGAGAGAGAGAGAGAGAGAGAGAGAGAGAGAGAAGGATAACAACTAGTCAAACAGCCAAAGAAAAAGCTTTGGTGAGCTGCTGGTTGGGTGTGCTGGAGTGACATTGCAGGAGAAGTTTTCAGATAAGTGAAGTAAGTAAACTTGATTACACTGAGGGGTCAGTGAATGGGAGATATCATTTATAAAATATCAAGCTAGTTGAGAACTGAAATTATTCACGGTATTTGGATTCTAGTCAACAGTGATTGAAGAGAGAGCAGCACAGCTAAATACCTTCTGAGGAGACACTCAGGGGAGGAGACCATATTTCTTTCCTGACCTCTTTTATGTTCTTTGCCTGTATATGGTTGGGCAAGTGTTTCCAGTTGTATGGGAGAAGCAGCTCTTCATTTCTGCTGAAGTTGTCAGTCACTTTTTCAAAAGTCATTTTTTAAAAAACCTAAATAGTTTTAGAATGAACAACTGTAAGCAGTTATTTAAAAAAAATTCACAATAGTGCTGTTTTTCCCCTCACACTGGTAAAATATGACTCATGGTGAAAGTAATGGAACAACATTTTCTGAAAAATATATATCTAGGGGGAAATCTGGTATGATTATATGCTCTCTGTTGTGGTTGATAATGGGAAAGAATGACTTGTAAACTGAGGCAAAAGCTCTCTTAAAGGAATTTAGATGCCTTTCTTTCCCCAAAAGTGTAAGACGCTAGGAGAATGCAAAGGTCAATTCTCAAGATTTAAACGCCCCTTTTTCCTAAAGGAAAGAAAACTAGCAGAAGATGATGTCTGTGAAATTAAAGAGAAGTTTTTATTAAGCAGAGAAGAAAAAAAATAATAACAAGTGCTGAACAGGATGCCAGGTAATAGATGTGAAGCATTTATATATCTTTTAAACAAAGGAAGGGAAGGAATTTCAGGGGGAAAGTGGGCTTAGAAAGGAATGTCAGTGAGCCATCCCCAAGAGGAGGAGAGAGTGAGGAATTCCAGGAATCAGAGCTGTGACTTTTTGATACACAAATCAGACCTCTTTGGTAAGAAGCAGTCTGTAGTTCAAGGCTTGATAAAGCTTGATATCTCCAAAAACAGGATATTCTAAGAGCTCCATAACCAAAGTTAGGGCAGGGTTTGGAGACAAAGTTGTCTCCAAAATACACAAAACAGGGTATGTACAGAATCTCACAACCTGAAATAAGAAAAGTCTTTGAGGACAAAGATGTCTCTTGAAGGAACTTTATACCATCCAAATAGCTCAGGGTCTGCTTCAAAGGTGGTACGAGCTTAATTGGCTTCAAAGTTGCTGATTTTTTCTATATCCAGCTAGTTTTACTCTGTCACCATAAAGGATTACTGATATGTCAAGCCAATCTATCCAGGACTCCTACAATTCTTCTGATTACCTGGATAATTGGGGGAGGGAGAGCTTAAGCAAATCAAGGTATCCATTTTCACACCCTATAAACATCCAATTGCTAGTATGTATGTGTCTGTTAACCTCTTTGCTGAGGTTGTGGTAACAAGAGTATGATACTTAAAACACCTCCCATAAATTGGCATTATCCAGAAAGAGTCAAGCTGGACCTGATGGAAAGATGTGATGATCTAACTCACCTTTATGTAGTCCTAGGCCCCTCTGGCAGTTTGATGAAATCTGTGGATAAAATACAAAGGATCATAAAGGGAGTCAATTATACTGAAAAAAAGTTATCAAAATATTTAAAAATTTTTAAAAGTTCACAGATGTTAGTTCCTCATTTGGTGGAGGAAAACACTAGCCAAAGGAGACTTAAGATCTGGGAACTGTGTAACCAAGTCTCATAATCTATTTGGGCTGGCTTCCACAATTGTAAGTCCTTTTTAACATCAACCTATGCCATATTGCTGTTATTGTTTGGTGTTGTCTGACTCTTTGTAACGCCATTTAGGGTTTTCTTAGCAAAGATGCTGGAGTGGTTTGCCATTTCTTTACCCAGCTCATTTTACAGATAAGGAAACTGAGTCAAAAAGGGTTAACTGTCTTGCCCAGCATCACACATCTAGTAAGGTCTGAGATTTGAGGACCAGAAGTCAGATCTTTCTTACTCTAGGCCTGGTACTTATCCGCTGCACTATTTAACTGTCCTTCTTATTCTATATAGGAAATGGTAAAATCCCTCCTTCCGGCCAAGTATTAAAATTGAGAGGCCTAGCCAACTTTCTAAAACTGCCTATCTTGTTAAAATAGGTGTGGTCTTCTGGAGAAGATAAGAATTGCCTGAAACTGGTGGAGAACACTTTATCTCTTATAGGAGTTGAGAGTATGGCTCTTAGTCTCTCTCAGCTATATGTGACTAGTTTAAACAGATTGTCTCTGTCCTCTTTCCAGTATTTGCTGCTTTACTTTCTCACTGAGGAATAGCAAGAAATTTGTATTATGAGGCTGCTTAAGGAAGAGCTTAGATTGAACCAGTCAGTGGCAAGCATTAAGAATTGTTAGTGTTGTAAAGGCCTTAGAAATTATTACATAGGTGAAGCTACTTAGGTGACTTGAGATGAAATGACTTGCCCAGAATCACAAAATCAGGACTAGAACCCAAGTTTTAATCCCATTCCAGATTATTTTCACTATACATTCTCATTTGGGGTTTATTTATTGTGTATTTGCTACAAATACTGGTTGACTAAGGAACACAAAAAAATCAGAGAGTAGGCCCCCCCCCCAGGACTAACAGTTAAGCTATAGGAGAAAAAAAAAAATCTGGCAAAGGAAGTACATAGAGAACAATTAATAAACTGGCAAATCAATACCAAAAAGAAGTGAGAGGCTCCTGCAAGCTTAATATCCATATGAAAGGCTAGGAATAGGAAACACAAAGCCCTAGTCTCCCAGATTTACTTTTGTCTTTGTGCATTTCCTCAACCTTCAACTACCCAGGAAGGGATTTCCAAGAGAAAAAATTGGAGAACCCCCAAATTCATCCCTGAGACGTTTGGTTGCTACTGGCTTAATCTGGAAGCTGAACTGAAGAAGTAGGGCCGGCAAAGAAAATGTTTACTAAGACCTAAGGTGAACTAGTCCATGGAAACCCAGACCTAAGGGTATTAGTTGATTAGGAAGTAGTAATGAGCTGGGTGCCTGGGGCAAAAAAAAATCTGTGAGAGACCCAAGGCCTTCCAAAAGAGAATCCAGAAAAGGGACTCACCACTCTATAAAGGGAAAAAGAATGTATCTTTTCTAGAATTGTTACTGGTTTTGCGTCTGAAATAAGGGTGGCTGTTTCTTCTCAGAAAGCTAAAAAAAAAAAAAACAAAAACAAAAACAAACAAAAAACCAAGAAGCCTTTGGTTTTTTGAACTAAAAGAGCCTGGCAGAGGCCACTTTTTAAAAAATTAGGCACTCATCGCCCAGGATTGAAGCCAGAAGCTGCGTGGCTCTGAGGCAGCAGCAACCAGCAGAGCAGCTTCCATCCGAGACAGACGTGAATCGACGAGTGTTCGTCTGGGGGAGATCCACAGGGAATAGGTCCGGCGGGAGCAGGGCAATGACATCACTAGACGACGTCAACGGCTACTCTGCTTCCTAGGGAGAGAGCTGCCAAGGGCAAGGAGCGACGTCTGCTGTTTTCTGCCACCAAGGCCTTGGGTTCCTACTGAAAGCAGTCCCGATGCTATGGTCTAGCGGACCATTGGTCAGTTGACAAGCATTTATTAGCCGCTCCCTACGGGCCAGGCCCTGTACTAACCGCTGAGCATTTCTCTCCAATTTGTCTGGTAAATATAGTTTGTGCAAAGTTGCTTCTCCCTTAGATCATGAACTTCCTAAGGACAGAGGCTTCCTTTTTATTCCCGGCATCTGGCACACAGTAGGCGTTTACTAAATGCTCGTTCTTTAGTTAAGTCCCGCAAAAAAAACTTGTTGCATTGAAGCAGCGGAGAGAATCACCTGTGTCATTTGCTTTCAAAGGGTAGAGTGAGGGCGGGGTGTGCAAAGGGGAAAACTGGGCAGGGGGGGAGACTCCATTTGTGAAGGTCTCCTCTGTAAAATGGCCCATCTGTTCTATCCCGGCAAAGAGGAACGAGACCTGGGAACCCCTTCCCGACCCTACTTGGAGTTTGGGGTTTTGTTTTTTAAGAGCGACTCTGGTTCCCGTCCCTCCTGCTGGGGACACGGCTCTGGGGGACTTGAGGATTGGCGGAGGTACGACTGGAAGGGAGGCGCTGGCTTTTGTCCCCCGCAAGGGGACGGGAAGAAGGCAGAGGCCGGTCGCTGGATTGCGCTGGCAAAGGCACCGGAGGTGGGAGGGGAGGAGATGACTGGAAGGGAAGAGATGACTAGAGGGTACCCCGCAGGCGGCGGCTTTAGTCCCCCGCACGGGGGCGACGTGGTGCCGCCACGGGCAGGATCACGTGAAGGCAGGGAGGGTGGGGACGGGGCGGTGCTAGGGGCGGAGCCTCGGAACCCGGGGAGAAGACAGAGAGCCGGGGCTGGGCGCACACAGACAGA
Organism: Myrmecobius fasciatus; assembly: GCA_023553655.1. NCBI lineage: Eukaryota > Metazoa > Chordata > Mammalia > Dasyuromorphia > Myrmecobiidae > Myrmecobius > Myrmecobius fasciatus. Next base: position 1,214,881 of record JAJPUD010000030.1, read on the forward strand.
TCCGGAGCCGAGGAAGAGGAGTAGGTGGCGGCGGCGGATTTTTAGGCGACACTCCTCTACGCTCTTTGACCTTGGGCCTCGGCTCTGGCTCTGCGACTGCCGCTCTGGCGGCCCCGGTTGAAGAGGGCGCCCCGGCCGGGCCAGGGGTCCGCTGCGGGGCGGGCTCTCCGCCGTGCTCTCCGCCCCTGGGGCCGGGGGCGGGCATGGAGCTCTTCCAAGCCAAGGATCACTACATCCTGCAGCAGGGCGAGCGCGCACTATGGTGCAGCCGCCGGGACGGGAGCCTGCAGCTGCGCCCGGGTGAGCGGGGACCCCCGCCCCGGAATGGGAAGTGGGGGAGAAGGGGGAGGAGGGTGGCGTGGGGCCGCGGGCCGCGCCCCCTACCCGCTCCTGCCCTGCTCCTGCCCTCTTCCCACTCCTGGCCCTCTGCGGGGACGGGGCTGGGGAGGGACCTCAGGGCCGGGCGGTTGGCAGGGGGTCCGCAACCTCTGAGCTCTTGGAGGGCTGGTGGGTGGGCGCGGTATCTCCTGGCGCGAGGTAAAAGGTTATTATTTATTAAATGACCACATCGTGGTGTTGATGGTCAGGGTCAGGTTGGGGTGTGAAAGACGGATGCTGTTACTTGGGAGTAAGGTCCTTGGAATTAGAATTTGCGAAATAAGGTTCTGGGAGGGGTAGGGATGGTCAAGGTGGATAGATGTATTTTCTTCTTTAACCCTGTCCTCCCAGCTCCCTTCAAACCCAATTCGCTCCTCATACCAAGACTCAGCGTATTGTGTCCTCGAAAAGAGGAAGTTCGGCTTCTGCCTCTTTAATGAATCCATTGGTCAGATAACCTAGCTTTCCTTTGTAACTGAGAAAGGTTTTTTTTTTTTTTTTTGAATTCTTCAGAGGTTTATTTCTTAGAGAACAGCAATCACAAACAATCTATCACAAAACAGGTTACCGAACCTCTTTGTCACAACAATGACAATTCATTAGTGTACACCCACAACAATCATATGATGAATTGGAGGTGGCAATCTTGGAAGATGGTATCTTTCAAGGATGGGCCTAACCCAATGTGTGTGACTTCTAGGTTTGATAATCAGTATTTTGGGGCATAAAAAAAAAAATACATAAACTTTGTTTGCTTGCTTTTTAAAGATGCCTTCTTTTCTGGAATCTTAGGCAAGTGGCCAGAATTGAATGTTCCAAATTTAGATGTTCTGTCTTCCACCTGTAATATCAGGCGAGAAATGATCATGTTTTGTCCATCTGTCTATGCCTGGCAGTATTGTTGACATCAGTTTTAGTTTCTCTTCCCCAACTTTAAAGGTGTGACTTTTTTTTTTAATTTTTAAAATTCATTTATTTATTTATTTTTTTATTAATACTTTTTATTTACAAAACATATGTATGGGTAATTCCTAAACATTAACCCTTACAGAGCTTTCTTTTACAAATTTTCCCCCCTACTCCCCACCCCTCCCCTAGATGGCAGGATATCCACTACATGATAATTATGTTAGAATACTTAAGAAATCGAATATATGTATAGTTATTGCATCATTTTTTGTGCAGGAGAAATCGAATCTACAAGAAAGAATAATCCAATAAAGGAAATACAATGCAAGCAAACCTCAGTAGAGAACATGAAAATGCTATGTTGTGGTCCACATTTCACATCCTAAAGGTGTGACTTTATTGTGATTACTGCTGTTTCCTCATGGTTTGTCACTTTTGTGTGACACTTTAAATGCACCTTTTCTTATGTAATGGTGTTTACTGAACATTCTAACATACTTTAATTATAGCATTTTTATATGACTACATTCATTGCCATTTGTGGGTCATCTTGTTATAATTTTGTTCCCAATACTTAGATTTTGTGAATTCTTAAAGACAGCTTTCCATAATACAACTTTAATTTTCTAAGATTGGTACATAAATAGGATTTTAGTTACTAACAAAATCTATGATATATATATATATAACATGTATATCAAAATCTATCTATCTATATATATATATCATAAGATATATATGTATACACACACACACACACACACTTGAAAATGTGGATTTAGTGCCAAATGTTACTTGGTTCCTTTTTTGATGATCTGGCAACCCTAGGAAATAGACTGATTTATCAGTAAAAATGCTGAACCAAGAGTCACAAAATCTTTGTTTTATTCCCAGTCTTTTTCTCACTGACTATAGTCTTGGACAAGTTATTTAATTTATTTAGATCTAATTTCAATCATTCCCTAAAGTTCACCATGTGATTTCTAAGGTCTCTTCCAGGTCTAATGATCCCTTCAAGGTATTAATTCAGGGGCTCTCATGCCATGTAAAAGATTGACCTAGATCAGAGACTCACCACGTTGGACAGGCTCCAGAAGATCTCTTCTTAGGTCCCAAAGATTCTTTCCGAGACTACATGATCTTTTTTTTTTTTTTCCTTACAAATTACAATTGAACAAATATCTGTTGAGCACCTACTATGTACAAGGTATTTACTGTGTTAAATATTAGAGAAACAAAGACAGGACACTGAGAAAGTCTTGACCTTCACAGACTATGTTCAACTTGAAAGATATATTCAAAGAAGTAAACATAGGGTTATGTGAGGAAAATTAACTGGAGAGTTGGGTAAGACTTCCATGAAGAGTTTATATTTTGAAGAACATTAAGAATTGAAAGGGCAAAATAAGGTGGGAGTGCATTCTAAACTTAAATTCCTAGGCAGTGCATCTATTCAAATTCAGATAAGAAATTAATGTTGAATATATAAATTGAGAATCATCTGCATAGAGATAATTTAGTCTTTGGGAGTTTCTTAGATTTGGAAGATGACTCAGGAGAGACAATAAGCAATACCTAGAGGGAAGGAGATTGGTAAAGAACCTGCAAAAGAAACTGCAAAGTAGTGATCAGGTAGGAAGAGAACCAGAATAGGGTTAATGAAGCCAAGGGAAAAGGACTTCGAAGACAGATGATAGCAGAGAGATCGGTCGAGGATGAAGAACTGAGAAAAAAGCTGTTAAATTGAACAATTAAGAGATTATTGGCAGCCTCAGCTGAAGTTAGAAGCCAGAATGCAATAAATTGAAAAGTGAGTAAAATAACCAGGAAGTGAATGCAGTCAGTGAAAAAGATTTTAGGAGCCTAGCAATCATTCACCCAGCATTGATTGATTAATGAACATTTATTATTATATACCAGATGCTGTGATAAGCATTGGGATTAGGAAGATAAAATGAAGTATTCTCTATTTTTAAAGAACCTACATCTGTATGTGTCTATAGAATACATACAAAATAAATATGAGGTGGTTTATAGAGAGAGGGTAGTGACATTTAGAAATTCAGAAAGGCTTTGTGTAACCTGGGTGCTTAAGCTGAGTCTTAAGAGAGGTAAAGGATTCTTAAGAGGTATAGGTGAGGAGAATATATTTTAGGAGTTATGAGCACCATCTTCCCAAAGGCCTGGAGCCAAGACATATAAAATCCTGGGTGAAGAATAGCCAAGAAGGCTTGTTTGATTGGATTGTTGAGGGTGAAAAAGACACACGCACGCACGCACGCACGCACGCACGCACGCACGGTTCCATTAGGAACCCATTGGAGTCAGCCTTATAATGTTGTGAATAGATAATTTTTTTTTTATTAAAGCTTTTTATTTGTATGACATGTATATGGGTAGTTTCCCAACATTGATCTTTACAAAGCTTTCCATTACAAATTTTACCCCCAGTCCCCTCCCCTCCCCTAGATGGCAGGAAGTCCACTACATGTTAATAATGTTGAAATGCTTGAGAAGTTATGCAAGAAAAATCCTATCTACAAGAAAAAAAAAAGAATCAGAGAAAGGCAACACAATGCAAGCAAATGTCAATAGAGATCATGAAAATGTTACGTTGTGGTCCATATTTCATTTCCCTCTCTCTGGGTGTGTATGGTTTTCTTCATTGAACAACTGGAACTGGTTTGAGACAATTCTTTGTTGCAGAGAGCCATGTCCATCAGAATTGATCATCATGTAATACTGTTGTTGCTGTGTATCATGATCTCCTGGTTCTGCTCGTTTCACTCAGCATCAGTTCATGCAAGTCTCTCCAGGCCTCTCTGAAATCGTCCTGCTGGTCGTTTCTTACAGAACAATAATATTCCATAACATTCATATACCATAATTTATTCAGCCACTCTCCAATTGATGGGCATCCCTTCAGTTTCCAGTTTCTAGCCACTACAAAAAGGGCTGCCACAAACATTCTTGCACAGGTGGGTCCCTTTCCCTCCTCTAAGATCTCTTTGGCATATAGGCCCAGTAGAAACACTGCTGGGTCAAAGGGTATGCACAGTTTGACAACTTTTTGAGCATAGCTCCAAATTGCTCTCCAGAATGGTTGGATCCGTTCACAGTTCCACCAACAATGTATTAGTGTCCCAGTTTTCCCACATCCCCTCCAACATTCATCGTTATCTTTTCCTGTCATTTTAGCCAATCTGACAGGGGTGTAATGGTACCTCAGAGTTGTCTTAATTTGCATTTCTCCGATCAATAGTGATTTGGAGCAACTTTTCATATGACTAGAGATGGTTTTAATTTCATCATCTGAAAATTGTCTGTTCATATCCCTTGACCACTTATCTATTGAAGAGTGGCTTGAATTCTTTTTTTTTTTTAATTTTATTTGCATAACATATGTGTGGGTAATTCTTCAACAATAACCCTTACATAGCTTTCTGTTACAAATTTTTCCCCCAACTCCCCATCCCTCCCCTAGATGGCAGGATATCCACTACATGTTAATTATGTTAAAATATTGGTAAATCGAATATATGTATACATATTTCCAAACTTGTCATTGTTGTGCAAGAAAAATCTTGTCTACACAAACGATATATCAGATAAAGGAAACACAATGTAAGCAAACGTCAATCAAGGAGTATGAGAATGTTATGTTGTGGTCCACATTTCACATCCCTCTCTCTGGGTGTATATGGCTTTCTTCAGTGAACAATTGGAGGTGGTTTGAAACATTTCATTGTTGAAGGGAGCCATGTCCATCAGAATTGATCATCATATAGTACTGTTGTTGCCGTGTATAATGATCTCCTGGTTCTGCTCATTTCACTCAGCATCAGTTCATGTAAGTCTCTCCAGGCCTCTCTGAAATCATCTTGCTGGTCATTTCTTACAGAACAATAATATTCCATAACATTCATATACCATAATTTATTCAGCCATTCTCCAATTGAAGGGCATCTATTCAATTTCCAGTTTCTAGCCACTACAAAAAGGGCTGCCACAAACATTCTTGCACATGTGGGGCCTTTTCCTTCCTTTATGATTTCTTTGGGATATAAGCCCAATAGAAATGCTGCTGGGTCAAAGGGTATGCACAGTTTGATAACTTTTTGAGCATAGCTCCAAATTGTTCTCCAGAATGGCTGTATCCGTTCACAGCTCCACCAACAATGCATCAGTGTCCCAGCCCTCCCACATCCCCTCCCACATTCATCATTAACTTTTCCTGTCATTTTAGCCAATCTGACAGGTGTGAAGTGGTATCTCAGGGTTGTCTTGATTTGCATTTCTCTGATCAATAGTGATTTGGAGCACCTTTTCATATGACTATAAATAGTTTTAATTTCATCCTCTGAAAATTGTCTGTTCATATCCTTTGACCATTTATTGATTGGAGAATGGCTTGAATTTTTATAAATATGAGACAATTCTCTATATATTTTAGAGATGAGACCTTTATCAGAACCCTTAAATGTAAAGATGATTTCCCAATTTATTGCTTCCCTCTTAATCTTGTCTGCATTGATTTTGTTTGTACAAAAACTTTTTAACTTAATATAGTCAAAGTTATCTATCTGGTTTTCAATTAAGAGTTCCAGTTCTTCTTTGGACATAAATTTATTCCATCTCCATAGGTCTGAGAGGTAAACTATATTACATTCCTCTAATTTACTTTTAGTATCACTCTTTATATCCAGATCATGAACCCATTTAGATCTTATCTTGGTGTGTGGTGTTAGATGTGGGTCAAACCCTAATTTCTTCCACACCAGTTTCCAGTTTTCCCAGCAGTTTTTGTCAAATAGTGAATACTTATCCCAAAAGCTGGGGTCTTTGGGTTTATCAAAAACCAAATTGCTATAGTTATTGCCTAGTTTGTCTTGTGATTCTATCCTATTCCACTGATCGACTACTCTATTTCTTAGCCAGTACCAAATGGTTTTGATGACCGCTGCTTTGTAATATAGTTTTAGATCTGGTACAGCAAGTCCACCATCGTCAGCCTTTTTTTTTCATTAATCCCCTTGAAATTCTTGACCTTTTGTTTTTCCAAATGAACTTTGCTACTATTTTTTCTAGATCTGTAAGATAATTTCTTGGGAGTTTGATTGGTATAGCACTAAATAAGTAAATTAGTTTGGGTAGTATTGTCATTTTTATTATATTCGCTCGTCCTACCCATGAGCATTTTAAGTTTTTCCAATTGACTAGGTCTGATTTGATTTGTGTGGAAAGTGTTTTGTAATTTAGTTCATATAGTTCCTGACTATCCCTTGGCAGATAAATTCCCAAATATTTTATACTATCAACAGTTATTTTGAATGGAATTTCTTTTTGTGTGAATAGATAATTTTTAAAAAAGATTTTATAGAGATGGAAACTCAGGCATATATGTTGGTAGTTGATTTTGTTGTTAATAATAGTTATTGTTCATTTGTTCAGTCATGTCCAGCTTTTTGTGATGTTATTTGGGGTTTCCTTGGTAAAGGAAGGACAAGTCATTGGGTTGATATGCTTTATTCAGAATTCTCACTTGTTTTTGGTACTTAGTTTTCCTTATTTTTGAGGCAGTACTGCTTGTCCTTTTCCTCCATGACATTACACATTTAAAAAAACTTTACCTTTCATCTTTTACTTTTATGTCATCTTTATCCATAAGATTCTATAAATGAGTTTAGAATAGAAACCAAGACTTTAGCTGTGGGTTGTGACCCCATATAAGGTCATGTAACTGAATGTGGAGGGGGGATGGTCTACAAAAATTTGACAACAGTAAAGGTTTCTGAATGTAGTGACCAAAAATTAATTCAGGTATTTCTCACAGTGTTTGCCCATGTTGCATTAAGTAACTTCACTACAGCTTTTGCTATGAACACAAATGTACACTTTGCACTGTGCATGCAAAATGCTGCTAAAAACAGTCTTGGAAGATTAGGGTTTTTTTTTTTTTTTCTATCTAGACTTGTGATTTCATCAATTCAGGGAACTTTCTTTGACTCATTGCAGATTAGTTATGTATAGTGTCTCTGTAACTTAATCTTACAGAGCATTTCCTGGGTCCCTTAGAGGTTTAGTGCAAGGTAACACAGCATGTGTAAAAAGCCTGACTTGATTAGGCTTTGACCTTTGACCTTGATAGGTCTTTGATTCCAAAGCTAACATTCTCAATCCATTAGGCTAGACTTTTTGAGTTATTATCCAATGAATAAATTTTATTTTCACAACTTTTTTTTTTTTTTTTTTAATTGCTGAGGCAATTAGGGTTAAGTGACTTGCCCAGGATCACACAGCTAGAAAGTGTTAAGTGTCTGAGGCCAAATTTGAGCTCAGGTCTTCCTGACTTTAGGGCTGGTACTCTATCCACTGCCCCACTTAGCTGCCTCTATTTTCACAACTTTTTAAAACCAAAAAAGGAGAAGGTTAGGTGGAAACATCTTTTATTTCTGAAAGAAAATGGGAATTCACAATATTTGAGTTAGAGGAGACTTTAGAGACTTATACTACAGTTCTTTCATTTGGTTGAGGAGACAGAGGTCCAAAAGCTGAAATGTCTTCCTTGGTTCTTGTAGTGGTACTTTGTAAAAGGACTTAGATTGTTTTCTCTAGTTAGTTATGTTGAGACAAATAGAAAACTCAGGTTCATATTTAGAAGTTACTGAATAATTACTGAATAATGTAACTGAAGAAGCCTTTCTGCATACTATTCTTTATCAAGTGGAATTTAAGATCTTCTGGTACTTAAATATTTTCTACTCTAACTTGAAGTGAACTTGCTATGGGAGAAGAAAGTACCTCCTCTGGAACTTCACAAAATTTCAGGCCCGGTCTCTCTTTCTGTCCTATTAAGAAGAGTTTTATTTTTTTCTGAACACTATGCTGAAGGAGTTATGTTTGTTTGTGTCATTTAAATTTTAAGTTCAGAGGCAGCTAGGTGGTGAAGTGGATAGAGCACCAGCCCTGAAGTCAGGAGGACCTGAGTTCAAATTTGGTCTCAGACACTTAACACTTCCTAGCTGTGTGACCCTGGGCAAGTCACTTAACCCCAGTTGCCTGGGGGGGGGGGGATTAAGTTCAGCATTCCTATAGATACCATTATTCTCTTCATACAAGAATAACTCTTAGTGCCAGTTAGATATAGACATTCATTGACTCTGAGAGTTTATGTGTCTACCTTTGGTTTGTTTTTTAATATATGATATAAAAGTATTACTTTAGTATTCTACCACCTTGTCAGACTATTGATTTTATTTTCTTTATCAATTTTTTCCTTTAAAACTTCCTCTTATCTAGACTTTAGATTTTTTTTAATATCTGGAGTTTATTTGCAAGGGAGTCATGTAATCATCGGTGAAACACAGGGAGACAGCCTACTGTTGTTGAGAGAAATTGGACCTGTGATTTTGAGCCTTGGATTTGAGTTCCAGTTTTGTAATTTACTACTGTGTGACTCTAGGCAAGTTACTTCTCTTTCGGGGTCTGTTGCTTTACTAATCCTTCTAATTAGATTTTTGTTTTATATGCACACTGGTAGAAGAATGTCCCAGTATTTCTGTCGTTTTGTTTTTTTTTTTTGTTTTTCCCTTTCCTCAGAAACCAAAAGCTTGCTGTCAGGATACTTTATTATACTTTTAAAACCAGTTTTTTTGGGGGGTGGGAGGGAATATTTCTGTTTTGTATTTGGACTGCTTTCAGTATTCAAGTAACTAATAATTATCTATATAAGATTTTAACTACTGTTGGCAAAGATGTTTTCTGTTTTATCTCTTTCTTGTTATGAAAATTGTATCCCTGAGGCTACGTCTAATAAGTATATTTTGCTATCATGATAAGAATAATTCGGTGACAGGGTAAATAGAATATTGAGTCAGGAAAATCTATGTTCAAATGTAGCCTCAGACACTTCTCAGCTGTGTGACACTGGCCAGGTCACTTTGCTCTGATTGGTACCTCAGTTACCTGTAAAATGAGCTGGAGAAGAAATTGGCAAAATACTTCAGTATCTTTGCCAAGAAAGGGGTTATGAAGAGTCAAATATGACTGAACGACAATGATAACTACCACCATGACAGTATTTTGTATTAATGCTGTGTTCATGAGCTAGTCTTATACTGCATGTACACACACACAATATGCATCACTAATGCAACATACATTTACTAAGTACCTGCAGCACACTAGGCACTGTACTAGCCACTGTACTAGCTATTAAGAGTACAAAGAACATGGCTCTGGGCAAGTCACTTAACCTCAATTGCCTCAGCAAAAAAAAAAAAAAAAAAAAAAGTGTTCACACATATGTATAAGTAACAAATGCAAGATGACTGGGAGAGGGAGAACACTAGTAGTTGAGTTGATTAGGAAGGGCTTCCTATAAAAGATACACCTAAGCCTAAACTATGAAGGAAATGAGATTCTGTGTCAGAAAGAGAGGTGAGAAGAAAGCACTTTCCAAAAATAGAGGATTGCCAGTACAAAGACAAAAAGTTGGAGCTAAAGCGTTGTGAGTATGGAACAGTCAGAAGGCCAGTGTGCTGGAGGTGGAAATAAGTAAAAGATGACACAGTACTGTGTAAAGAAAACCAAGATAATTGTATCAAGAAATTGCTTTTTTTTTTTCTTAAACTTTTCCTTCCATTCCTCTTTTTTTTTTCATATAAAAGAACCTATTAAAATGATTTTGGAGTGGAAGAAGAAATAACTTTTGCCAAATATACCTGATATTTAATTATAAATACAAATTCATAATCTGTAATTGAAGCCATTTCTTATTGGAAATGTGGTCTAAAGATGGACACATTGTTTGAAAAAGAAGATTCAAAGTGTTAATCACTTGTAAAAGCTATTTAATTCTCTGATTAGAAACACAAAATAACTTTAAGATGCTACCTTTCAACATGAAATTTGCGAAATTTATTTTAAAATGATCTAATTTGATGTTTTTAATACAAGGCTGAGTGGAATCACACACTCATTATCATCATATGAGCATATATTTAGAGCTGGGGTTTTGGAAGTGATCAAACCCTTAACATCTTTTTAGGCATTAGAAAACTGAGGGGGAGGAGGGCTTCAATCCTAATAAGGCTAAGATTGAACTATAGAAAGATTTTTTTCCTTTGCCATTGTCAAACGTCTGATATTTTATTTCCTTTTTTTTTTGTTATGAAAATTATGTTGCCTGGGCTTGTATTGAAAATTTTAATTTAAGCTTAAAATTTTTCATTCCGAGCACAATGTTATAGGAGGCATTAGATGGTAAAATGGAGAAAATGCTGAGAAGTCAGGAAGGATGAAGTTCAAATTTGTGTGTGTCTGTGTGTGTGTATCTGTGTGTGAGAGAGGAGACACACACACACACACACACACACACACACACACACACACACCCCTTGGACTATACACTGAATTCCTGCTTGCCTGTGTCTTCAGCTGTAAAGTAGGCATAACAATAGCACCTATCTCTCCCTACTGCTGTGAAAATCAAATGAGATAAATATTTGTAAAATGTTTAGCACAGTGCTTGGCACATAGTTGGTGCTATATAAATGCTAGCTATTATATTTGTGCAAAACCTTTTTAATGTAATGTAATAAAAAATTCTCCATTTTGCATTTCATAATGTTCTCGATTTCTTGTTTCATAAATTTCTCTCCTCTCTAAAGATCTGACAAGCAAACCATCACCTGCTTTCCCAGTTTGCTTAAAACTTCATGTGTAAATCATGACCTCTACTTCGACCCCATCCTTGTAAAGGTGTGAAATATTGGTTCTGTGAGCAGCCTTTCCATACTATTTTTCAGTTTTCCCAAATGCTAGCTATTATTATTGCTTGCAGTCACGGGTCATAAGCTTACAGACTCAGGAGTAAGAAGGGACCTCAGAGGACATCTAGTCCAACTCCTTCATCCTGTAAGAAGAAGAAACTGAGATTTTGAGAGGTGAATTGAGTTATCCCAGGATAAAGAAGTAGGAGATGCAGTCTTTCTTTCTTTCTTCTTTTTTTTTTTTTGGCCTTTTTGCTGAGGCAATTGGGATTAAGTGACTTGCCCAGGGTCACACAGCTAGGAATGTCTGAGATCATATTTGAACTCAGAGCCTCCTGACTTCAGGGCTGGTGCTCTGACCACTGCGCCACCTAGCTGCCCCTGAGATACAGTCTTTAAACTCAAATATGGACTCCAATTCTTCCCACTATCTTTTATGATTTGGTCTGAGCTTTTTAGAAATCAATATGACAGTATCCAGTAAGTCACAGAAATGATCCTATTCTTTGACTCAGTAGCCCAATGTCATTAGAAAGGAAAAAGGACTTTTCTCTACGAAGACAAAAAACAACCTCCCCCAAACCAAGATTATTCATAACTCCCTTATTTCTAATAGTGAACAAAAGAAACAATTTATTGAGTTGTTGGTGAATAGCAATATATCTTGTCTTTCGTTAATGATACAAATTTGTTGTTACCTATGATGATATGCAGAAAAACATAAAGAAATATGAAACACCTACTAAGTGATACAAAATAAGGTAAACTTTATTTTTTTATTTTTTTTATTTTTTGCTTTTTTTGCTGAGGCATTTGGGGTTAAGTGACTTGCCCAGGGTCACACAGCTAGGAAGTGTCTGAGACCAGATTTGAACTCAGGTCCTCCTGACTTCAGGGCTGGTGCTCTAACCACTGCGCCACCTAGCTGCCCATAAGGTAAACTTTAATAACAAAAATACTTGCCCGCTACAACCACGTTAAAAATCTTAACAAAATCCCCAGAGGGGATAAAAAAAAAAAGAAGAAATTTTTTTTACTTTATTAAAATCTTTTTTCTTTTAATTTTGTTTCAATTGGCAAAAAAAAAATCTCTCTTCTCCCCCCTCCCATTGAAATTAAAAAAAAAAGAGAAAATCCTTTTTAATAAATATGAATAGTCAAATTACTGTATTGGCTATAGGCAAAAAAATCTTTTAATCTATATTTTGAATCTATTGCTTCTCTGGTTGGGTAGCTTGTGTCATGGTGGGTCCTCTGAAATTGTGGTTGGTCATTTTGTTGATTAGGGTAATTAAGTCTTCCAAAATTGAAAATCTTAAAAAAATGTCCAATTAAAATATAGGTTATTTGAATCTTAAGGTTTTATGTAGATATTGGTTCCATATCTGTATTTGTTGTTATGAGGTTCAGAATAAATAATTAAAATTTTAAAGCCTTTTTGGTAAATTTGGTTGGAAAGGATGTATCATCTGAAATGTCTTGGGAACTTAGCTGTTTTGAATTCATCTTGAATTTTGAATATAAGCAAATATATGTAGGAGAAAGGATAGAACATATGCTTTGAGTAGAAAAAGATGTTCATAACAGTCCAGTTAGCAAGTTCTTACTGAGTTCTTCTGGCTTAGAATTTTTCCTCAGTTGCTTATCTCTAACTTATCTTTATATATAACTTGCTTATATCTAGTTGTTTACATATTGTCTCTCCCAGTAGACTGTTCTCCTTGAGAGCAGCAGTTGCTTTTTGTCTTTTTTTATAGGTGCCTGGCACACCGTAGGTGTTTAAAAAAAAAAAAAAGTTCCCTGATTGTCTTCTGGGTGTGGTAATTTCTCTGGAAATACAAAAACAAAAGGAAGAAAACTCCTGCCTTCAAGGTATTTGCATTCTTGATTAGGGGGAACAATATATGTAAATACAAAATATAAGTATCTAGGAGGTATAGGGAATCCAGGAAATGTTCAGGTCTGGAGACCCTGATAGGCTGTAAGTAGGAGGTGGCATTTCAGCTGAGCTTTGAAGGTGTAGCTGGGGAAGGTCAGAGATGAGTACCCGGAGGTGGGGGTAGGAGACTTTGCAACCTTGTACAGGACCAAGTTACTTTGGATCTTTCCATTTTCTGTAGGGCTCCCTCATTTATTGACTTTACTGGTAAGTGTAGATAGATTCCAGACTAGTAGTGGCAAACCACACTCATTTCTTTCTTTAGTTCAAAGACAAAGATGTTTGTTTTTACCTCACTTAACATTCCATAAAATCTTGTATATCACTGAGTCCTCTAAGAAAAAATACTTTATGTGGCTTTTCTATTCAGATGTTTTAAAACAGCCTCTATAAGGCTTGAGATGGGTAAGTTAATATTATTTACTCCTATTTATAAAATACAATTTCTCTAGATCAAAACTAATATTGCATGGAAACAATGCAACTCCTAGTAGTATCTTATTAATTTCTGTTGCTATGATTCATTCTTTACTTACTGAGAGACCTTTAAGGGAACTTTTTCCATTCACAGATAAGCAAAAAAATCCTGTATTGGTTCTTTCATTGATAAAATTAGTCATAGTCAATGCAGACAGTTATTCTTTTAATAACTTTGATTTAGTCTTTAAAAAAAAAAACACCCAAAAAAACTGCTTCCCTCCACCTTTATGTCGATAAGTAGCATATTGAGGAAACTTTATGAATCTTATTTTTTTATTTGTATTGTTTTTGAAACAGCATTCTAGAGAATTATGAACTTTGCAGAGCTATATTTGAACATTGGACTTTTAAGTAAATGAGAACTTTAATTATACCCCTCATCATTTAAAAAATGTTTATATGATTTTGGATGTAATTTTTTTTTTATCATAGTATGTATATCTCAAATCTAGAAGGTGTATTTTCCCTCAGGAAGCCACTATAGTAGTTGAACTACAAATCAAAAAGAAAAGAAGAAAATTATCTTGTACCCATTTGAGGTAGCTGTGTTTTCTTTGTTCCTGTATTCCTAAAAAAACAAAAAAACAAAAGCTAAGAAAGCAAAACCCTGCTTTAAAAAAATTGTCACTTTGAAGAATTACCCATACATATGTTTTGCAAATAAAAAGTTTTAATAAAGGAAAAAAATAAAAAAATTGGTACTAGATCACTCTCTTCACCATCACATGTCACATCTGGCTATTCCCATTTCCTATTTAACTTTAATCTAATTATCTGCTTTTCTTTGTTTTGAAATGGAGACCAAGACAATAGCTTTGTATTTTTGAGGCTAACACTTTGTATTTCTTGGCAATTAAAATTTAAACTTTTGCTTCTCTTCTCTTTCTCTTCTCATTTATTCTGTCAGCCTTCTTCTCCCTAGAGGCTATGCACCTATCCCTATCTCCAGGCCTTAGTGACTTCAGATTTGTATTCCAGATGTCTATAATTTTTATACATCCATATAGATGCCCTACTAGAAGCTTAATGTCTACATATCCCAGGTCACTTTATGATCTCATGTATTCTCCCTCAGATGCCTTTCCATTGATTTAACTTTTTTTTTAACCTGTGGGATCCAGTTATATATGTTTGAAACCCTTATTATAGTTGACTTTTCCCTTTCTCCCCCCACATTCCATTGCCAGTTAGTTATTTATAAATCCTTACATACTTATAAGTTACTTATTAGAAACATTTCTTTGGACCTTTCCACGTTTTACTATTGTCTGTTTCACTATTTCTCCTAACAGTTCCCCTTCACTCCCTCCCCCAGTCTTTCACAGTACTGACAGACTAATCTGCCTCCCTCTTGTATATTATACGTGTGTGTATGTTTGTGTGTGTTTATATTCTCTTCAGTAATAATGAAGATAATTCTGAATATAAATTTGACCATGTAATTTACCTGTTTAAGAAGCTATCTTTTTTAGGAGAAAATGCAAACTCCTCAGTTTGGCTTTTAAAGTTCCTCACAATCAATTCATTTTCTAGACTTATTTCTCTTCTACTCCTGTCTACCCAAACTAACCTGTTTGTTGTTCCTTGAACTCTGCATTTTATCTCATGGTTTCTGGTCTTTGCACAAGTTTGCCTTCATGCCTGGAATGCAGTTAGTTCATCCTCTCATCTACCTTTTAGGGATAGGAATTTATGGAGCTGCTTCTTTTCTTTCTCAGACTTTTGGAGGAGGAGAGGAAACAAGCATTTATGAAACATTTATTATGTGCTTTCCAAATATCTCACTTGTGTTTGTCTTGAATTACGATGAAGAGAACCCCAAAGCACTATGTTTTTGTCTACAGATGGAATATTTGCTAATGTGTATTTTGCTGGCCTTTGGCTGCAGCAGCATATTGTGGCCATATCTACACTGATTTTCATGATCCCTTTCCTGGGTCAGAACTACTAGGCTTTAGTGTATATCTTAAACGTATAATTTGTCTTTGTTTTTCAGAAACGCATTCTGATATATCTTCCACTAAAACATGTCTGTGTGTGTGTGTGTGTATACACACATACATACATATATACATACATCTTTCTGTATATGTGTATGTATATCTGTATCTGCTCATTCATGGTGTCTTATGGGATCTGTGACTTTTTACTATGTAGATGAGTTTACATTATCCAAGTAATATGATCATATCAAAATAATTTAGAATTTTTGCTATTTAAGACAATAATAGTACAAAATGGGGGTATAACCTATGGCTTTTATACTGGGAAGGTCTAAATACTAGAGCTTCTGAATCAGTAGATGTTTAATGCTTGTTAGTATGTTAGTATACAAATGGCATATTAAAAGTTTAAAATAGTTTAGAATCTTTTATTTATAAGATGGCTTCTTAATTTTGGGCATATTTTCTTTTTTTAAATTTTTTTAAATTTTTAAATTTTATTTTTTTTATTAAAGCTTTTTATTTGTATAACATATGTATGGGTTGGGCATATTTTCTTTAAATGTATTTTGTCAAATTGTCAAAATGTGTTTCATTAAATTGTCAAAGCATAGTTAAAACCTTGTTGCCCTAATAATTGCTATCTCTTATTTCCTCCGTTTTTTTTTTTTTTTTTTTTGTTATTTTGTTTTGTTTTGTTCTGTTTTTGCTGGTGTTATTTCTCATTCCTATCAGCTCTTTTTGTTCTAAGCAGGAAATGAAACTTGGGTCTAACTAGTTCCACCCGGCTTTTTTTTCTTCTAACAGGAACTGTTGAATTTGCCTATGCATAACTTATTACAAGATCAGTTTAGAGCATATGCTTTTTTATTCTTGGAGTTACGGGTGTGTCTCTTTCACAGTAAGGATATTGGAATGAATGACTCATGCTTTATTCAGGCACTGTTGTTACCATTAATTTATTTTCTGCATACCAAAAAGACGAGCATTTTTCATCATAGAAATAAAATACTACCTAATTTGTCTGAAATAAGGATAGTAATGTTTAATTTTGGAAGTGGGGACTCAAAATTAATTGTAGAAAAACATTATAGTCAGGACCTTACAGATTTTTAGGGACTGGCAGCTTCTCTGATGATTGTGTAGAATAAAGAAGAATGGATTCTTGTGTGACGAGCTGCCCTTCTCCAATGTTTATGAAAGTAAGCTGACAATATAGACCAGTTGGTTTGACTTTTAACTTTTCTCTATTTAATTGCTTGCTCACTCAGCCCAAGTGGAGAATCATGGACAATGTTTTTGAAAAGTGTGTGTCCCGATCAAAGAAAAGACTTATTTACATGACCACCACAACTGTAAGACCGTGAAGGGAGCCTGTGACTTGGACCTCATTTTCTTCCCTGCTATTACAAAGAGTTATCCAGAAAATGGGTTTGATAGGAAGAAAAAATGTATAGCATCATCAAAATGAGATTATCTTCTTAGGGGAGTATGGGGCTATTTTAAATGCATTGAATTGCTATTTTAAGCCATTAAAGTACTTTGTGTTTTCAATATCTTCTTATGAACTCCTGCAAGTGCTGTAAGTGTTTTCTTTTATCAGTTTATGGATTCCTTTGTGTCTTTTGCATTTTTGTGTGTATTATCTTGACTAGTTGGCATGGGAGCTAGGGATTCTTTTTACCTACAATGGGGAAATTTAAACATAAGCTTTAAGTAAACTACATTTGAAGATTCCGGCTCCTTCTGCATTAAAACTAGGTGATACAAGCCAAAAAGTGAAAATGATTTGGGTTTGGACTGGTTTATTTGAGCTCTTGGTGATTATTTGGGGGTGGGGTGGGGTAGGGTGAGGGTGGATGGGGAGAAGAGAGTGAACTTGAGCTCTACATACAGATTAGTAGACAGGTAATATGATTAGTCCAAATAAGTAACTATATATATATTTGTTTGTACATACACATACACACAAAATAAATGGTAGAGCTAGGGATATAATCTTGGACCTCTGGCTTCAAATATACCATTCTTTCCACTACACTGTGCTGGTTGTAGCTACCTCTCTCGAATCAACATTTTCCAAATGATAATGACAAAAAGACACACACACACACCAAAAGAGACTTTAAAAAAAAAAAAAAGAAAGAAAGAAAGATAGGGATAGAGAGTAAAAGGAAGATGAAAGGGAAGAAAAGAGGGAATGAAAGGGGGAAGGAACTTAAGTGTTCTCAAAACCATTTGGGCTCTAGGGACCTAAAAGAGCCCTCATTGTCTACTTCGAAGCAGTAGTAGACTTTTTTTTGTTTTGCTTGTCACTGATAGTTTATTGGTGTAGGAATTTCCCAGTAAGGTCCTTCCACAGGAGGATGACATTGTTTCACTTCTGTCTCGTTTGCCTGGAGGCTTTGAGATCTCTGCCCACAGTTGCATAGCCAACACCTGTCAGAAATGGGATTTGAATCTGGGTGTTCCTGAATTCAAGGTCAGCTCCATATCTACAATGACATCATGCCTCTTTCATTTTGAATAATGGATCTAAAGGTCATCAGAGTGAGTATAAAATATGCTATGTTTCATGCATATGAAAGTATATGTGGGGGCAGCTAGTTGGTATGGATAGAGCACCAGCCCTGAAGTCAGGAGGACCTGAGTTCAAATTTGGTCTCAGACACTTAACCCTTCCTAGCTGTGTGACCCTGGGCAAGTCACTTAACCTCAATTGCCTCATCAAAAAGCAAAAAAAAAAAAAAAGTCTTTTTCTTGTTATTGATACATATGTTTATGCTCAGTTGTTTTCTTAATCATGTCTGATTCTTCAAGATCCCATTTGGAGTTTTCTTGGCAAAGATGCAGGAGAGGTTTGCCATTTCCTTCTTCAGATCATTTTACAGATGAAGAAACTGAGGCAAACACAGATAAGTGACTTGCCCAGGGTTGTACATCTAGTGTGAAGTCAGATTTGCACTCAAGAAGATAAGTCTTCTTAAGAATAAAGGCCTGGCGCTCTTATCTACTGGGCCACCTAACTGCCCCTACTGTTACATATGGTAAAGGTTATATAGATGAAAGTCCTCCCAAAAGATCCAGATAGAATTTCAATATATGATAGGCTATTTCCCCTCTAAGGTTATTATTCCCTTTCAATAGTGAGGGACATTGAACTTCATTTTCTATAATCCTTGATAAGAAATCATCTGTCTCTTCTATTTGCAGAGTTGAAACAACATAGATGATGCACATAGATGATGTACTATTTTTTTCCTCTTTTTAATTCTATGTTATAAAGGATGGCTGTCTGGGATGATGGGGATGGTATATATTGGGAAATACAGATAATATAAAAACAAAAAATAACAATAAAATTATTTTAAAAATACTTTCTGCCCTTCCTTACCCATTTCTACATTTTTTCCCAAATGTATGTTGAAGCTGTGCTTCTAATTGCTTGTTGTAGTCAGTTGAACAACCTGCAAAAGAACTATTCGTGTGTGTGTGTAGGTATATGTGTATGTGTACATATATAAGGAGTTGATTCCATAGATTCCTGGAATAACATATTCCTTAATGTCCATTATGATGTCCTTTAGAACCCATACAGCCTTCCTATTCATGTGTCACTATGCATAGGGGCAACAAAATTCTTCTTATAAACCTATGTTTGTCAGATTTATATAAGCTAAATCTTGTCTCAATAGAAATAATAAGAACAATTACTTAACATTTTTAGATACTCAGATGGTGTCAGATTTGCAAGTTTGCCCAAGACATTTGTGAAAAACCAAAGGAGGGGACTCTCACTTCCTGAGGCAGCTCATTTGATTTTTTGACAGTTGTTAGAATTTTTTTTTCTTATATTGAACCTATCTTCATATGATATTTTACTTTCTTGATTTCCTCTCTGTGTTGCTTTCCTGTCAGGTATAATAGCAGCTGACATTGCTGTAGTATTTTAAGCTTTGCAGAGTACTTGAATATATTATATTATTATTTGCGGCCAGTAGCGGTCTTCTGAAAAATTTGATTCTCAATTTGAATACCATAATCTGGTTATGTTTTGACCAGAACCACATACAGCAGAGACCTTGTTGTATAGAGAAGAGGATGTGATGTAAATATCTATGTCAAGGCAATTGAAGTGGCTGTCTTGATTAAAAATTTGATTTGTGGGTAATATTTGTCCTTAGGATAATTGAGCTGAATATAAGATTATATTATAATTTTACTGTTTTTGTAATTTAACTTCACCATTATTTGATTTCTGTTTTGTCTTTTAAAAGCTTTGGAAATATTAATAGCATGTATTTAATTGTTAATGCTCCTTCTTTTGGTAGATATTTGGTTGATTGTTTCTTCAAAAATAGATGTCAGATCCTTTTTTAACTGAATAAATACTGATTATAGTGATTTAATTTTACATAATTACTTCACATTATACTCAAGGTTTGGAAAAATTGCATGTCTAAAAAAAATGACTCATCTGCTGTAAGAAATAGTTTGTGAAAGTCTTGTAAAAGGAATAAAGCCTTATTCCTATTTAGTCAGAGATATCTTTTATGCATATGAAGATCATTTACAAGGACTTTTGGAAATGGATTTGGTAGTTATTTGTGGTCTTTTAAAAATTTTTATTTGCAAATGGACATCCACCTTCTCTCTTGTCACAACTCCCCACATTAATAAAACGAGGAAAACAAAGCCCCTATTACAAACATATACAATTAAATAAAGAAATTCCCATATTGTCCACTCTCCCCTTTTGAGTAATGACTTCTTACAGGAGGTGAGCAAGCATGTTTCATCCTGAATCTTCTGGAATTGTGGTTGGACATTGTGTTAATCAGATTTCCCAAGTTTTTTAAATTGTTTGTTTTTGCAATGTTATTGTATAAATTGTTCTGCTGGTTGTACTTATTTTATTTTATAATATTGATGGCTTTTCATAAGCTTTTTTAGGTGGTAGTAATGCTGGATAGAAGTTAAAAAATTATGGTTTTGTATCTTAGAGTTGTGGCTGTAATAAACAATTGAATGCATCAACTCAAAGGGTTGTATCAGTGTATATTGTAGGTAGAAAGTGAGTTGAACCAAGAATTGACTAAGAGGATTTGGGAAATTATATGGTATTTTCAACCATATCAAGCTGCTCCCTGAAACAGAAATCTGTTTTAAAAAATAATAATGTTCTTCAGTATCATGTTTTTCTTTCTCAAATTGTGCCATGAAAATTTTTAAGGATTTCTGGATATCACAGTTGCTGAGTACTGGAAAAAATGTGGGACAATGGCCATGACACAAAATTCTCTGTAGATTAAATAGTTTGTTTTCCATAATGGAAATTTATTTTGATAGCAATTTAAGATGTTTGCATTTCTCATAATGTTATTTCTTATCTTTAGTAAGTTTATTTTGCTTTTTCAAAATGATTGGCATTTTAGAAGCAAATTTTCTCTGTAGTCTTATATTTGGTATGGTTGTTTTTGGTAGGTAGAATGATGGGGGAAAACTCAGACAAGTAAACACATTGAATTTTGTTTACATTTGAATTTAGTCATTTACCAAGAGCATACTATATATAAGACATTATTCCTTCACTGATCTGAATTATTTGTGCTCTAAATTAATGAATACACTTATGCAGAATTTGGCTTGTGAACATCATTAGGACTATTCTTTTTCCTAGGCCAAAAACTGTTACTATGTTATAAGCATGCTCTCTCTTTTGTATTACTTTGTAGTAGTTAGTGTACACTTTGTATTTACTTAATTTGTTTGCCTGTTTTAATCTTCCTGTAGATGTATGCCTCTTGAGAGGGGGTATTTTATTTTTCATATATGCATCGCCTTGGTATAATACGATTTTTGCCTATCATAGATGCTTAATAAATGTTTGAATTGAATAGAATCAAACTACTAGAATTCAGGTACTTAACTTATTATTTATATTAAATATGATCTTTCCATGCAGAGTTAATTGAAATTTCTGAAACAGACCCACCAAACATTTCTCTCTTTTGTCAGTAAAAGAAATAAATTTTAAAAAATTCTTAGACCATTGTTAATCCTGTACATCAAAGGATTCCTTGAGTCCATTGTGATTTAAGGTTATCTCTGACAATATAGATCACAATCCATCCAGAGCACTTTCCCATCCTGTATACCTTTGTCCATATTCTTTAAGTTCCCATAGGAAGTTACTCAGCACAGTGGGTAGGGACTTCTTGAATTCTAACACAATACAATTAGAAAATGTGGTCTGTCAGCTCTTACTCTAACCATGTCTGTGTTCTGGGCCAGGCCTGACTTAGGCTGATTATAGTTGTTTTCATTTGGGATTGAAATGAAATAAAACATTGATTTAACCATCTAACATTTAACAAAAAGAACTTTTCTTAATAGCATGGAAAGAAAATCTCTTACAATTTTATTCTAGACTTAATAAATACCAAATAAATCGAGTATTTCCACACATAGAATGATTAGAAAGAGAAGTTTGTCGGTAAAACTGCAAATCTTTTATGTAGAGCTTGCTTTTCCTTTAAGTAAAATAAATTCATCATGTAACATTCGAAGTGGTCCTGCTTGTGCTTTTAAAAAAAATGCTTCAATGACCCCATTTTTTCTCTTTCCTTTTGCTTTCCTTTTTTGGCAACCCTATAGCTATTTCATCCCTGTATCAGTTTTAAAAAAGAAAAAAAAGCCTTTATCAAGTAAATCAAAGTCTTTATCAAATATGTATAATCAAGCAAAATTAATTTCAGGATTGTTATTTTTTTAAATCTTATTTTTTACAATGAGTCCATCACCCCTCTCAGGAAGTAGATAACTTGCTTTGCAATCAGTTCTGGAATTGTAGTTGATTATTGCATTCTTCATAATTCTGAAATCTTTCAGAATTGTTTTTTATATTGTTACTGTACTTATATAAATTGGGTTAGTTTTGTTCACTCTAATTTCTCAGAAATCATCCTTTTTATCATTTTTTATAATACAACTGTATTCTATTATTTTTATGTCTCATGATTTGTTCAGCTATTCTTCAGTTAATGGATATTCTCTTAATTTTTAATTCTTCTCTATTATGAAGGAGCTACTATAAATGTATTTGTACATATGGATGGTTTTCTCCTTAACTTTTTTTTTGGTATCACAGGTTAAAAAAAAATACAGTAACTTTTGAAGTTTTAGTAACTTTTGAAGTATAGTTTTAAACTGCTTTCCAGAATAGCTGGAGCAGTTCACAGTTCCACCAACAGTGTATTAATCTGTCTCTTTTCTCCCTACTCTTAAAATAGCTCTTTTTTGGGGGTGGAGGTTATTTCATCAATCTGATAAGTAGGGGGCAGAACCTGTTACTTTAATTTGGATTTTCCCAATCATTAGTGATTTGGAATCTTTTTTTAAAAAATTGCTCCTAATAGCATTTTTTTCTTCTGAGAATTGCCTGTTCATAAGCTTTGACCATTTGTCTCTTGGAGAAATCACTCTTGTTCTTATATAGTTGAATCAGTTCCTCTATATTGCTTGGCTTTGTGTAAACACTTTTCAGTTTTATGTAATTAAAATTGTCTGTTTTGTCTTCTGATTCTTTCTATTCCTTGTTTCAGCATTAATTTTTTTTGTTTTGTTTTGTTTTGTTGTTGTTGTTGTTGTTGTTGTTGAGGCAATTGGGGTTAAATGATTTGCCCAGGCTCATACAACCAGGAAGTGTGGTAACTGAGGTCACATTTGAACTCATGTCGTCCTCTTGGCTTCAGGGTTAGAGCTCTATCCATTACACCAACTAGCTGCCTCTCAGCATTTATTTTTTATCCATAGATGTGGAAGGTAATTTCTTTCCTGTTCTTCCAGTTTGCTTATAATGTGATCTTTTATGTATTAAGTTTTCCTCCTTTCCTTCTCTTCCTTTTTCCCTTCTTTCCCTTCCCTTCCTCTCTCCTTTCCTGTTCCTTCCTTCTCCCTCCCTTCTCCCTTTCTCCTTCCCTCTTTTTCTTCTTTTCTCCCTTCTTCCTCTTTCCCTCTTTTCCTGCCTTCCCTCCCTTTCCTCTCTTCCCTCCTGGATGTCCCGTAGACATTTTTAATTGTTTTGTCTAAAACATAATTTGTCATCTTGCCCCTCAATACCTCTTCTGAAATTCTGTAATACGATGTTCATGATGTTGGTGTGATCCTCTAATTCTCACTTGCTTTCTCTTCATATATCCAGTTAATTACTAAATTTTGCCATTACTACCTTTATAACATCTTTCACAGATCTCTTTTTGTCCATTCAAATGGTGACAACCCTAGCCTAAAATCTCATTACCTTATGTATAGATTCTTGCAATAGACTTCTAGGTGGCCCCCTTCCTTAGCTTCTCTATAGTTTATAGTCAGCTGCCGCTCAGCTGTCAAAATAATTTCTCTAAAATGCAACTCTTATCCCCTTACTCAGTAAATTTTAATTACTTCCTATTACTACCATAATCAAATGTAAAATCCTCTGTATGGCTTTTAAAACTAAGAGACTATTTTGTTATAAGAGAATTGATAATTTTTTCCAGATAGTAAACATACATGAGATGTCTTTTGGCTTTTTTTTTAATCTCAAAAAACCAATATTAATTTTTTAATATAACTAATTTCTGAAAATACAGTGTGTATCTAGGTTTTGAATTGTATTTTGGATTTACATATGTACCCTGTGAGCTAATAGCATAGATCTTCTTTGCTGCCCCTTTGCATGGTGGGAATTCTTTCCTTTTTATCTTCACCCTCTGGCTTCCTTGACTTCTTTCAAGTCTTAGCTAAAATTCTGCCTTCTGTAATAATCTTTTCCCAATAACCCTAATGCCAGTGCCTTTTCTCTGAGATTATCTCCATTTTTATCTTGTATCTATCTTGTTTGTACATAGTCATTTGCATGCTGTCTTCTCAGTTAGACTAGGAGATTCTTGAAAGAAGGGGTTATTTTTACCTTTCTTTATATAATATCCCCAGTGTTTAGCACATAGTATTTGACACATAATGGCACTTATAAATGCTTATTGACTTGATATATACTTTTCACCTGAAAAACTCATATTACTTTATTATTTGTAGTGAGGTTATTCATTCTTTTACTCTTTTTCCAATAAATATGTAGAGATTATAGACTTTACATAAGTAGTAAGATTAAGCTACAGTGTTTAGAATCTTATTAACTCAGTTGTTAAATTCGTGTCCTTTAAACAATTTAAATAGAATTTCAGGAAAAAGTTTTATCAATATGGCTTACCTTCTAAAAAAAATATTACTGTGAAAGAACTCTTGAGAACTATATTTCTACTATGGGTATCCTTAAAGAATGGGGATATAATTTGATTTTACTTTAATAATGGAAAAGAAATTAGAGGTGGAAGGGATATCATACTGTAAAAAAAGGGGGGGAAAGGAGGTAAAATAAAGTAAAAAAAAGGAGGTAAAATAAGGCAAAATCTCATGAAGAGACATAGAAAATCTAACATAATTGAGGGAAAGAAGGGAGGGTGATGAGTATTGTGTAAATCTTACTCTCATTAGATTGGGCTCTAAAAGAATATATCAGACACATTTGGCTTCAAAGAAAAACTTGGCCCTCCTTATAGGGAAGTAGGAGGGAAAGGAGGAAAAGAAAGGGATAGACTAATAGAAGGATTAGGGGAAAGGTGTAAAAAAGAGGGAGGGGTTTTAAAGGGGGAAGGACTGTTAGAGGGAGGTGGTTATCAAAAACAATACTGGGGAGGGGGGAAGGGAGAAAGGGGAAAGGGAAGAGAAAAACATAACTTTGGGTAAATAAGATGGCAGGAAATACTGTGAATGTGAATGGGATGAACTCTCCCATAAAATGGAAGAGGATAGCAGACTGGATTAAAAGCCAGAATCCTACAATATGTTGTTAACAAGAAACACATCTAAAACATAGAGATACATACAGAGTGAAGGTAAAGGGCTGGAGCAGAATCTTTTATGCTTCAGATGAACAAAAAAAGCAGGGGTGGCAATCCTTATCTCAGATCAAGTAAAAACCAAGATAGTTCTAATCAAAAGAGATAAGGAAGGAAACTATATTTTACTAAAGGGTACCATAGACAACGAAGCGGTATCAATACTAAACATATATGCACCAAGTGGTATAGTATCCAAATTCCTAAAGGAGAAACTAACAGAGATGCAAGGAGAAATAGACAGTAAAACTATACTAGTGGGGGATATCAATCTTGCTCTCTCAGAATTAGATAAATCAAACCACAAAATAAATAAGAAAGAAGTTAGGGAGATAAAATGTTAGAAAAGTTAGGTATGACAGATCTCTGGAGGAAACTGAATGGCGATAGAAGGGAGTACACTTTTTTTCTCAGGGGTTCATGGAACTTATACAAAAGTTGATCGTGTGTTAGGGCATAAAAACCTCAAAATCAAATACAGAAAAACAGAAATAGTAAATGCATCCTTTTCAGATCATGATGCAATAAAACTCACATGTAATATAAGGCCAGGAGAAAATAGACCACAAGTTAATTGGAAATTAAATAATCTAATCCTGAAGAATGAATGGGTGAAAGAGCAAATTATAGACACAATCGATGATTTCATCCAGGAGAATGACAATAATGAGACAATATACCAAAATTTGTGGGATATGGCCAAAGCGGTTATAAGGGGTAATTTTATATCTCTAGATGCTTACTTGCATAAAATAGAGAAAGAGAAGATCAATGAATTGGACTTACAATTAAAAAAGCTAGAAAAAGAGAAAATTAAAAACCCTCAATTAAATACCAAATTGGAAATTCTGAAAATAAAAGGGGAGATTAATAAAATTGAAAATAAGAAAACTATTGAATTAATAAATAAAACTGAGTTGGTTTTATGAAAAAACCAACAAAATAGATAAGCCTTTAGTTAATTTGATTAGAAAAAGGAAAGAGGAAAATCAAATTGTTAGTCTCAAAAATGATAAGGGAGAACTTTCTTCCAATGAAGAGGAAATTAGAGTAATAATTAGGAGTTATTTTGCCAACTTTATGCCAATAAACTTGATAACCTATATGAAATGGAGGAATATCTACAAAAATACAGATTGCCCAGGTTAACAGAAGAGGAAATAAATTATTTAAATAGCCCCATTTTAGAAAAAAGAAATAGAACAAGCTATTAATCAACTCCCTAAGAAAAAATCTTCAGGGCCAGATGGATTTACATGTGAATTCTACCAAACATTCAAAGAACAATTAATTCCAATACTATATAAACTATTTGGAAAAAATAGAGAAAGAAGGTATACTACCAAATTCCTTCTATGACACAGATATGGTGCTGATAGCTAAACCAGGTAGGGAGAAAACTGAGAAAGAAAACTATAGACCAATTTCCCTAATGAATATTGATGCAAAAATTTTAAATAAGATTTTAGCAATGAGATTACAGAAAGTTATCCCCAGGATAATACACTATGACCAAGTAGGATTTATGCCAGGAATGCAGGGCTAGTTCAATATCAGGAAAACTATCAGCATAATCAATTATATTAATAACCAAATTAACAAAAAACACACGATTATTTCAATAGATGCAGAAAAAGCCTTTGATAAAATCCAACACCCATTCCTATTAAAAACACTAGAGAGTATAGGAATAAATGGGCTTTTCCTTAAAATGATTAGTAGTATCTACTTACAACCATCAGCAAGCATCATATGTAATGGAGTCAAACTAGAACCATTACGAATAAGATCAGGAGTGAAACAAGGCTGCCCACTGTCACCATTACTATTTAATATATTGTATTAGAAATGTTAGCTTTAGCAATAAGAGAAGAAAAAGAGATAAAAGGAATCAGAGTAGGTAATGAGGAAACCAAATTATCACTCTTTGCAGATGACATGATGGTATACTTAGAGAACCCTAGAAACTCGACTAAAAAATTACTAGAAACAATTCACAACTTAGCAAAGTTGAAAAATACAAAATAAATCCACAATCATCAGCATTTTTATATATTACTAAAAAAGTTCAACATCAAGAGATACAAAAAGAAATTCCATTTTAATAACTGTTGATAGTATAAAATATATGGGAATCTATCTGCCAAGGAAAAGTCAGGAACTATACGATCTAAACTAAAAAAATAGTACTGTGACTGCTTGTTTCTACTAATAACTTCTGAGTGGTACTGGTTTTATAATCTTGCCAAATTCTTACTCTCTTGGCCTCTTCAGAATAGGTATTCCAAAGTGTTACTTATATAAAATGTCCCCATAACATTAGCCTTTTATTATTATTTTTTTTTTCACTTCAGAGACAAGATTAAGAGCTGGAAAGGACTTTAGAAGTTATTTAGTATAATCCTTCTACTTGTACTTTAGAGACTGCTAGTTAAGTTATGACTTAACATCATCATACAACACAGCTGGGATTTGAACCTAGGTTTTATGGCTCCAACTCCAAGGCCTTTTTCTGCTTTACCATTGTGTTTGTATAGGGACCTATCTAGTGTGACCTCTTGTAGTCATTTAATCATTGTTTCATTCACCCTTTTCTCCTGGATGATTATGAATGATAACAATGATTCTGCTTTTTAGGTGACAAGAATTCAGCAATTCTAGAACATAGCCTATTATATTAAATCTTGTAAACCAAGGAAGGAACATGCATCCATTCTTGTAAAACTGCATATCATTCAAATACTCAAAATCATAATGAGATTTATTCATTCAGAAATGTGGGGAGAAAATACTAATCCTCTTCCTTTTTATTGTTGTATTAACTAATTAGATCCTTGACTGGGTTTTAAATTTGGATCATATTTCATATTCAGTCACTTTCATTGGCCATTTTACTGTTTTTAAAATATACTGCTGTAGGTATTTTAATACATTTTTTTATGTTAATGTATTTTAAAATAAATGCTTTTTTATTTTATTTTAGCTACTGATCTTCTTCTGGCCTGGAATCCCATTTGTTTGGGGCTAGTTGAGGGTGTTATTGGGAAAGTTCAACTTCATTCAGGTAAGTTTCTAAAGTTCTTACAAAAAAAAAAGCAACAATCTGCAAATAGAACCTTAATTTATTAATTATTACATATTTAGTTTACTAATTAAAAATTAACAGTATTTGCTTTTTTCATCAAAGATGACGCTATTATAGATCTTTGCTAGATCACAAAGGTTTAATTATGATTTTGATTAATTTTCTTTCTTTTCTTGGTCTTATAGTATATACACATGATGAAATGAAAGGCATGGAAAGCAGATCCATGATGTGTGTTAAGTCATTTGTTTATTAAAATGTAATCTTGATCCCAAATGATGCTGAGTTTAGATATTAGAGTATATGCATAAATTTAAAAATGTTGTCTTTTAATTATGATCTAAGCTTGACCTATGACATATGATCATAAGCAGGACCTATGACATATATTTCTTATGATCATTCCAGAAATGATAATAATGCATACTTGTAAATACTATGTCCATGCTATCTTTCACATGGGCATAACCCTAATTCAGGGCTTTATTACTTCTCTCCTAGATTATTTTTGTAGTTTCCTAAATGAAAGTTACCCATTTTAATGTATCTTTCACTTAATTGCTCAATTTTCCAAATGCATTGGCCTGACCATGTATTTCACTTCATTTCCTTAAAAAATTTGAACAGTTCCCTGCTGTCTATAAGATAAACTGCATAATTCTCAGCTTGGCTTGTATGGCATTGCCCAAATTGATTTCATATTACTTCTCTAGCATGACTTAGTAGTAGTATTCTTAGAGCTTTCTGTAGTTCAAAATTGAATATTTTTTTCATTTTGGGAGTGGTGATACAGATTATCATAAAATGAACATTTTTTGTGAATTTTCTTTCATACAGATAGGCAACTCATATTTAATTTATAACGTACAAGTTGCCTAGGATCATAGAGAAATTAAGTGATTTGGTTCTTCTCAGTAGTTTGGTAAACCAAAGCAATCCCAATAGACTTTGAACAGAAAATGTCATCTGAATCCAGAAAAAGAACTAAGGACACTGAATGTAAATCAACATATACTAGGTTCACTTATTTTTTCTGTTTTTTTTTAAATCTTTTCTATAATTTTTCCTCTTGCTCTGATTTTTCTCTTCCAACATGTTTTATAATGTGTATTAAAAATAAATTTATTAGAAAAAAAAGAAATTCAGTGACCCATTATCACATAGCTAGTGTATTTCATTCACAGTTCTTACTCTCAATTTTTAACACAAAATAGTCATGTACAGTGTAGGTTGCAGTGAATTGATTAGTTTTGATTTATCTATGGAACCTGGTTACATAATTATATTGCAAATGGCTACGAGGCCTCTATTTTTAAAAAAGACTTATTGTAAAATTATGAATTTGAATAATTTGAGATTCAGCCCTAAGTAAAATTTGTTATTCAGTATTCAAGTGTGTCCAAATCTTTATGATGCCAATGGTTTGTCATCTCTTTTCCCAGCTCATTTTACAAATGAGAAAATTGAGCCAAACAGGATTAAGTGACTTTCCCAAAGTCACACAGTTAATCAATATCAATATGAACTTAGGAAGATAAGCCTTCCTGACTCTAGGCCCAGCATTCTATCCACTGTACCATTTAGCTGCCACTTTGTAAATAAAATTCAGACAATATTTATTGAGCTCTTATATATAGGGTCCTATAATATGTAGAGTACTGCAGGGAACAGTTTTCCTGTTTTTATGGAATGTACAGTCCAATAGAACAAAGTGTGAGATTTTCTTCTATGGACAACAATAAATAGGGGGTATTATGACCTAAGACTTTTCCTGCTGTTCACATATCAAATGTATTATGAGTTAGATGATAGTGTCTTTTTTTACTTAGATATAATTGGAATGATAATCCTTTCTATGAAGCATGTTTTGGTATTTAGAGTTATACAGTATCTTAAAAAACATCTATTTCAACCTCCTCATTTTACATATGAGGAAATTGAGTTCCTCAGAGGTTGAGACTTTTTTCCAAAGTTGCACATTAAACAGAGCCTGAATAGTATCTTAGGTCTTGCAACTCCAAATCCCAGGTACTTTGTTGTATGCCATATAAATCATGCCTTATTTGGTATTTTAGATAAAGAGGAGCCAATTTTAATTATTTTTTAATTAAAAATTATTTTTGAAATTTACCTCCTTGGATTGTAAACCTAGGAATTGGTAGATTGATGGGTAGGCCCCTTCTCTTAATTCTCTTCCTCTCTTACAACTGTCTGATTTCCTTCCCAACCACTCCTGCCTAGATAGTTTCATCATGAGTTTAACAGAGACTCATGTTTTCAAATTCAGAAAAATTCTCTAACAAACTTCCTAGAAGAAAGAAAATGGTACTTAGAAGTGGAATAGTAGGGATGATTTTGGAGAAGAGTGGCTAAGAGGAAAATCTCTACAATGCTAAAGGGTTTTCTCTTGTAGGACAGGTAAAAATTCCTATAAATTTAGAAGACTTAGAATAATTTGTCACCAACATCCCACGTTTGTAAAGGTCATTCATTCCCTGACATAGTAGTGATCTGAAGACAGAAGAGTCATGAACAATGGTTGAATTAGAATACTCAACTTACATGAACTGATGCTAAGTGAGATGAGCAGAACCAGGAGGTCATTATACATGGCAACAACAAGATTATAAGATGATCAATTCTGATGACATGGTTCTCTTCAACAATGAGATGTTTCAAACCAGTTCCAAATGTTCATTGATGAAGAAACCCATATACACCCAGGAAGAGGCTTGTGGGATCTGAGTGTGCACCACAACATAGCATTTTCATGCTTTTTGTTGATGTTTGTTTGCATTTTGTTTTCCTTCTCA
>JAJPUD010000030.1:1260125-1314482 GCA_023553655.1 Myrmecobius fasciatus
GTGTTGTTTTCTTCAGTTACCTTTTTAAGTTCCTTTTGTAACTGGCCAATTTGTTCACTGCACTCTTTTTCCACTTCACTAATTTTATTTTTTAATAAATTGGTGTCTTTTTCATATCTCTTTTGCAGAGCATCATATCCTTCTTGCAAGATACTGTATCCTTCTTGCACTAATTTCAATTTATTTTCCCATTTATCCTCCAGCTCTCTTTTGAGGTTCTTTATCCAATCTTCCAGAAAGGCCTTTTGAAACGGGGACCAGTGATGGTCGTTGCTGTTTTTTTCTGGATTTTTGTCTAAAGAAACCTCTGTATCTGAGGTCGTTTCTTTGCCTTGATAAAAGCTGTCTATGGTGAGAGCTCTCTTTTGTTTCTTCATCATTTTTTTTTTAGACAGAGTGGATATCTCTTTAAGGTAGGGGAAAAAAAAAAACCTCGGCTGAAGACGCTTTGCCCTGGGGCACTTCCTCCAGTTGACTTAAGGTGCTGGGCCGGTGGGGGCTAGGACTAAGTCCGAATTACTCCTTAAACAAGGCAAGTCTGCCAGAACACCTGTCCCCAATCAGGGCAGAGTGTCCCGAGTGCCTCAGATAAACTCCAGGTGTTTGGAATTTGGAGTTTGGAGTTTGGAATTTCTTCCATGATGAGCCGAGCTGAGTCCCACCCTCACTTCCGGCCTGCACAATTGTCGTCTATTTATCTCTCTGTCCGAGTCCGACTAACCTGATATGAAGTTATCCAGAGAGCAGTGTCCAAATATTTCTGAGTTCGTTGACTTGAAGATCAGTTCAGAGGCTTATTTTATTGTTGATTTGAGAGAAGATCGGAGGAGAGGCAGAAAGTCACCTTTTCACTCCGCCATCTTGGCTCCGCCCCCTAGTGATATTTTTTTTAAAAAAATTATTTACTATATGCAGGGAATTGAAGGAATTCCTTTTTGACAGTTTTTCAGTTGGGTATGAAGTCAGTGTGAGAGGTGAAATATTTTAAAAAAGGCAAAAGGGCACCAGCCCTGAAGTCGGGAGAACATGAGTTCAAATCTGGACTCAGACATTTAACACATCCTAGCTGTGTGACCTTTGGCAAGCCACTTAACCTCAATTGCCTCAGCAAAAAACAAACAAAAAAGGCAAAAGGTGAGAAGAGTTGTTGGAAATCAGCTAGGAGGAGGCCATAAAAGTAGAAAACGAGCATCAGTGAGGTCCTTGCTGGGATCATGAGTCCAAAATTTCCACTAGGTAGCAGTTAGCATGATGTTTTTTTTTTTTTTTTTCAAGTGAGTTCAGACCAGGCCCCCTATGTGTTTGGAACATATTCTTTTCTGTTGCTTAATGAACATTTCAAACTGTTCCATAAGGAATCTCAAACTTAATTTGTCCAAAAACCAGAACTCATTAACTTTTCCTTTGCAAATCCTTCTCCATTCTTGAATTTATTTGTTTTTTTTAAGTGCACCATCAGCCTTTAGGTTTATGGCCACAGTGATATCTTGGATTCTTCTCCTTAGAGCTTTTAAAGACTCCTTTAGATCCAGTCAGTTGCCAAAGTTTGTCTTTTACCTCGTCATCTCTTGTATCCAATTCTTTCTCTTTGTTCACACAGTCACTATCCTAGTGCATTCACTTTAATAGTACTTCAAGGTAGTAAATTCTTAATTAATCTTCTTACCTCAGATCTTTAGCTCTTCTAACCTATTCTCTACCACTATGAAAATAACATTTTCTAAAGAATAGTAAGTTCCAGTGGGATTCAATTGCTGTAATGATAAAATACAAACTCCTTTGTTTGGCATATAAAGTTCATCACAATGTGAATCCAGTTTGCCTGTTTAGGCTTATTTTATATTTTTTTCATCTAGCCAAATATATTTGTTAATAGTTCTTCACACATAACTCTATCATCTCTGTGCTTTTGCAAAAGCTAGTTTCCCTTCCTGGAGGGGTTCTTCTTTGAGCCTTAGACTGCTTTTCTCCCCTCAGACCTCAAATAGAGTATCTTGTTCTCAGAGAAGTCTTTTCTAGTTTCCCTAGCTACTAGAGAATTTCATATGCAAGCATACATACATATTTTGTATTTGTATACGTGTGTGTGTGTGTGTGTGTGTGTGTGTGTGTTTCTTCCACTAGAATGTAAGCTCCTTTATTAAGAACAGGAACTGTTTCACGTTTGTCCTAGTATTGTCAATGCCTGGCACTTATGGAATACAAAATAAATACTTTGTAGATTCATTGCAAATCATCTTTTCCCTCAAAAGGAGCCTGGAAGTGTTTGAGTCTTCCTCCTCAAATGTCAGGGCACTCTGTCTGGACTTATCCTTTACCTTTGTCACATTTTATCTCTTATCTTACTTTGTTCTTGTTAAGCCTTTATTTTTGTCATTTAGTCGTTTCAGTCCTGTCTGGCTCTTCATGAGCTTATCTGTGGTTTTCTTGACAAGGATACTGGAGGGGTTTGCTATTTTCTTTTTCAGTTCTTTTACATTAGAAGGTCTTTGAGGGTAAAGACTATTATTATATCTTATCTTTTTACTTCCATTGCCTTGTATGATAGGTTCTCAGTAATAGTAAATAGAATAAATTCTTCATGTAGCCAGCCATTTTCTAAGTGTTTATGTATAATACAGTGCTAGCTCTGATGAAGAAACAAAATTAGTGAAAACAATTCATTTCCTTCAAGGAGTTTACTTATAATTCAGTACATGATGTAATTATGCATATAATGTAGTTAAGAGAACATAAATTCTTAGGAACAATTAAGAGTTCTAAAGAAGTAAATGCCGTTTATAACTGAGTGATAAAGGAAAGCTTTGTAGAGGAATTGGCAGTTGATCTGGATCTTGAAGGATAGGTCTCAGAATTTAGGTGAAGAGGTATTTCCATATCCAGGGAACAGTGTAAGTAAATATATGTTGAGGAAAGCCTGAGTTGTTTCTGGAACTGTATGTAGTCCAATTTTATTGGAGCAAAGATCATGTGAAGGAGAATAATAGACGCTAAGGGAACAAACAGAGGCTGGCACCAAAGTATATGGAAAGATTTGAACTACAGGCTCAAAAAATGTCTCTTTTAATTGGTAGACAAGAGAGAACCATTGAAAAGTTTTGTACATAAGAAAATTTAATCTGGTAACTATATTAGAAGGAGATGCTTTTAAGTGGGAAATGAGCTAGAATATGTCTACTTCAAGCAAAAGGTAACAAACTTAGTTCAGAGAAGAGGTACTATGACTGGTAATGAAGAGATAAAGGATAATTAGAATTGAAGTGTTGTTAACTAATTGGATTTAGCAGGTTAGAGAGAAGAGTAGAAGATGATATTCAGATTCAGATATCTTATAGGTCATCTGGTCTATCCTGTCTAGAAAAGAAATCCTTTAATATACCTAACACGTGGTTAGTTAGCCTTTACTAGAAAATCCCCCATGAAGAGGAACTCTCTGATCTCACCAAAAGCCCCTTCTTTCGAGAAGCTCTTATTGTTGGAAAGTTTGCCATCTGAAGTCAAGCAGAATGAGTTTAATTCCAATTCCTCTATGCAACCTTTCAGATACTTGAAGAGAAGTCTCTGGCTTTGCTGGGTGTTTTCTTCTCTTTGGCTAGACTTCCCCATTCCTTCCAATCACCCT
This sequence comes from Myrmecobius fasciatus, assembly GCA_023553655.1. Classification (NCBI taxonomy): domain Eukaryota; kingdom Metazoa; phylum Chordata; class Mammalia; order Dasyuromorphia; family Myrmecobiidae; genus Myrmecobius; species Myrmecobius fasciatus. The sequence continues at coordinate 1,263,748 of JAJPUD010000030.1, forward strand.
CCTTGATACAAAGAGAGTTATAAGACAAGGTGTGCCTTAAAGGACTTCACAATCTATTGGTGGAAGGCCACACATGGAAAAAAAGAGTTTCAAAGCCAGAGATGAGGTGGTAATACTCAACTCAGTGATGGTAACATCTTGTAGCTAGAGTGGGAAATTATTTGAAGAAGCAGTACCTTCTTTAAAAGGTAGAGGACTCGGGAAAACTCTTCACTGCCCAGTTTGAACTCTCTCTCCAGTCAGAGGTAGGGATGCTGTAAAGATATGAGTTTTAAGAGTTGATTTCATCTTGTGGAATGATGTAGATCATGAAGTCTAGGAGGTCAGCCAGATGGGAAATGATGAAAATCTTTCTCTCTCATATCACTTCATTAGTGTGAGTCATTTCTTACATGGTATACAATTAAAATTCTTCCTTTGCTATTGTTCTAGCTAGCCTTATAGGTCATGCTTTTCAGAATCCCTTCCTGATTTTTTTTTTTATCTTGCTGTGTAAGGATTTTATTTTATTTTTTTCCTTTTGGGTCTGAGTTTATAGAATAGTTATCTTAAAAATATGGTAGCATTATTATTTTTATTAAAATTCCAGTGTTAATATTTTTAATGTCTGAAGCTATCACTCAGATTTTAATTTAGTAATTATAGTTTGGAAAGAAGTATTGCTCTTCTGTGGTATTATATAAATTAGTCCCTTTGCTCAAACTAGTACTTTAATTAATTTTACTTGTAAAATCATAAGTTATGAATACCATAATTTTATAGATATTGTGATTTTTTTTTTATCTGAACTGCATCACTTTTAAAAATCAGGAATTACATGTTGTTTTCCCTTCATCTTCTTACCCTGCTCTCAGACAGAATACTTAAAGCAACAGAGATTCCATCATTCCCTTTGAATTATTTTACAACCTAATGAGATTTCTTCGAAATATCTCATTGTTCAGGCGAAAATTTCCAGTTTTGTTTTGTTGGATTACTTTTGGCCATTCTCAAGACTACCCCAATGTTAATGTATTTTTAAGTTTTAATAGACTATCCTGACATAACCCTTGCCTTTGGCAAAGATTGCATTTTAGTTTTCTCTTCTGCTATAATAGAACTCTTACCATATTAAAGGAAAATGTTTATACCTGCTTTCAGCTCACTCATGTTTATTCAGTTTCAAAGTGAAGACTGTCATATTTGTGTCTGCTATCATTAATGTAGTTATTTAATATTTTCATATAATTTTGTTTGTATAATTACTCTTTTTGCTTGAAATATGAAATAAAAATGTTTTGATAAGAATTTGTATCTGTAGATAGTTTAAAGAACAAATGAGCAATTGCCTTTTTTGATTTGCAAAAAAACGGGATAGCAAAATTAAGTTGAAAAAAATAGAAGATAAAGGTTTAAAAAAAAAAGCTTAAGAGGATTTGGGACTGAAGATATCCTAACATTAAGCATAACAATTATTGTAGAAAATACGATGTAGCCAAAATAAAATGTTTAGTTTTCCTACTGGATCCATCCATGATTCCATCATGAGTGTGACACTCAAACTATATTTAAATTTTTTTTTCATTTCAGTATCAGTATGACAGTTGCTTAGTTTATTTGCACAATCTACTTTATATAAATAGTCACATCATTTTTTAATTGTTTTAAATTTAGGAGGTTGGCATTTATTTTCATTGAAGTGTATGGGTTTAGCTGATTTGCTGCAAAACTATGAATTACTCCATTGAATTACTGCACAATTGCAGTTCACACATTTTGAGGGCATGGCCTGTTTTACTAATCGTAACATAGTTTTATATTTAGAGATGGATTTAGGTACCTGTTCTTTAACAGATGAGTAAATTGAGGTTGAGGGAGGGTAAGAATTTCCTCAGAGTTAAGCAGGTAGTAAGTAGCAAGGCTGGAATTCATGTTCAGGTCTTTTAACTGTCAAATTCCATTATGCTTTTTATATAGCATTAGAATTCATTTTTTGTTGTATTTCCAGTGCCTTATACATGGTAGACCCTCAAAAGTATCAATGAGTGGATAAAAAAGTGAGCACTTACTATGTGCCAAACACCGTGCTAAATCCTAGCAACAACAAACAAAAAACAAAACAGTCTCTACTCTCAAGGAACTCATAGTCAAATTGAAGGATATGGCACATACAAGAGAGTTCAGTTGCGTAATGGGGAGAAAGGCTGAAAAGTCCAAAAAATGCTATTGTCCTAAAGGGGGAAATTGGCAAGTCCAGGGATGTTTAGTTTACATCAGTAGGGTAGATCAGATGGCAGTACCTCAAAGGCTGGCTGGCATAGCAGTAGGGCAGATGGTAAGGCCCAGAAGACCTTGAATACACAATGGCAGGGCAGATGGTCCAGCTCTGTCTTATTGGAAGACTTCTAGTTGGTGAGTCCAGGTTCATCTAAGCAATTTAAGCAAATATGTTGCTTTGCTTCTTTCTTCCCCCATGAGGTCTGGTCATTGGGATAGGGGAGTGCGGTTTGAGGAATGGGGAAAGAGTAGAGAGAAAGCTACCCTTTTTATGGCTCTTGAAGATGATGAATTCTTATTTGTATTTTTTTTTTACATCCACAATGTAAGGTAGATTAACAAATATTTATGATAATAAATTAATCACCTCAATCCTTCAATGGCAATAATAAATGTAATAGAAACGCAGATGAAAATTTCTCCTCTCCACTGACCTTCAGGGGAATGGTATGAAGTATGCATTTTCAAACTTTGCATTTCTTAAGTTTCTGAAGCTTCTTTTAAAAAATTTAACCCTTCATCTTCCCTAAAGATTGAGGGACTTAAGAAAAAATGGGGAAATTAAGATTTTTTGCAGCTATTTTTCCTAATCTAACTTTTTTCATGTAGAAAATAAGTCAAGCAGTATATATTCATATTGATAAAAAATTCTTAAAGTATCATTTGTTTCAATTATTCATAGGATTTGTTTAGAGCTAGAAAGGGCCTCAGTGATCATCTAGTTAAAAATCTTTATAGATGAGGTAAATGAGGCCCAGAAAATGGTTGCACAGGCAGTAAAATGCAGAGAACTGATTCAAGTACAGGGCCTCTGACTTCAAATCCAGATCTTTTTCCATTGTGTCCCACTGTTTCAATCTTAATTTTAAAAATGAAAGGTAGAAATTGTTCACAAAGATCAGAGTAGCCATGCTTATAAAGCAAGTTCTTTTGTTTCAACTTAAAATTTGTCCTTAACTTTTAAATTTTTTTCTGCCTTTTTTTTTTTTGAGGAATATTATAAATGAGATTAGTTTGATAAAGTTCCTCAGTTTTCAAAGATAATAGCTCTGTGTAAATACCAAGGTGGGGTGTTATTTTTCTTTTTCAGATCTCCCTTGGTGGCTTATCTTAATTCGTCAGAAAGCCTTGATAGGAAAACTTCCTGGAGACCATGAGGTCTGCAAAATTACCAAAATTGCTGTATTATCACTTTCTGAAATGGAAACTCAAGATCTTGAGCTTGAGGTAAGATCAAACCTTGATGGGGAAGGGTGGGGTCTGGAATTTTAGCTTAATTATAATTAAATGCAGTAATAGAAAATTGATTTTGATTATGACTGACAGAAATCACATGAAATTGGAAGGAGAAAAAAATGAGCTTTTCCTATTTTTCTCCAGAAGCCTTATTCAAAAGAGCAGCATAAGTCTCTAAAGGGGGAAAATCATTTAAAAAAAAAATGGTAATTGGGGGCAGCTAAGTGGTGCAGTGGATAGAGTACCAGCCCTGAATTCAGGAGGACCTAAATTCAAATCCGACTTCAAACACTTAACACTTCCTAGCTGTGTGACCCTGGGCACCTCACTTAACCCCAATTGCCTCAAGGAAAAAAAAAAAAAAAGATAATTGTCTAGTTAATAACATGCAACTATTTATGTTTTTAGTATTTATACTAAGTAACTGTTTCTGTGCAGTAAACTGGGCCTAGAATTGAATATGGGCTCTCTTGAGAGTTGCCTGGATTTTGTTTGGGAAATTGTATAGGATTTTAGCAACCTATTCCCTGAGACACAGTAATTTCACTTGCGATACTATATAGTTGTAAATATTCAACACAATTTCTGAAGAATCTTAACTGAAGATGTCCCAAAAGAGAAATATATGGTAGTTATAAGTAGACTTTAATGTTTTCAGTGATGAACTGTATTCAAATATATATATATATACATATATATATATATGTATATATATATATATAAGGGTTGTCATCTAGGAACTAACTATGGTAACAACTAGAAAATTTTATCCTCTTAACATTTTGGGTAGATACTCTATGAAAGATTTATGGGAGAACCTTATAGTATGACAAGGCCTGAATAAATTGTGATTTGAGTGTTAAGAACAAACTTATAAAAGTTAAGAAAAAAAGTTTACATGTTTTAGGCTCAGCTCAAAGATCTTCAATGTCTTATTAATAAACCAACTTTACATTTAAATGGGAGGAGCAGCTAGGTGGTGCAGTAGATAGAGTTCGTACCCTGAAGTCAGGAGGACCTGAGTTCAAATGTGGTCTCAGACACTTAACACTTCCTAGCTGTGTGACCCTGGGCAAGTCACTTAATCCCAGTTGCCTCAACAACAACAAAAAAAAGGTTAAATAGGAGTGATCTAAGGAGGTTTCTATTTCTACTGTTTATGATAGGAATAGAAACAACCCTTCCCCCCCCAACTTATTTCTTATTCTTCTATATTACCAGAATTTGTTGTTGCTAACTATAGATTGAATAATTTAAGTAACTATAAGACAGAGCTATCCAGTCCAGTGTTCTCATGACCGCTTGAGCTTTTTATCTTTTATTTATTTATTTTATTTTTTTGCTGAGGGAATTGGGGTTAAATGACTTGCCCAGAGTCACACAGTTAGGAAGTCTTAAGTGTCTGAGGGCAGATTTGAACTGCCCTCAGTCTGGAAGGAAGAAGCAGAGTTTGAGATTATGACTTGAAAATACAGCTTGATCTTGAATGTAGTGGGGTTAGGACCTAACCTTGTCATAGTCTTCCATGTAATAATAGATAATAACTTCAGAGTAAATTTCAGTGCTTTAATAAATCATTCTTCAGGTCTACTTATGCTGACATCCTTCATTCTGTTTTTCTTGGGAGAGTGCCTTTGTTATTAGAATCAAGGCTTCTTCTGAAGTGTGTGTAAGAATTCCTTGATGGGGTGAAATTTATCTTGAGTTACTCTTTCTGCATTCCCTAATGAATAACTGACTTTTTCATTATTCTACCATTTGGAGTCTTAAGAAGTATCTCTTTAAGGGCAGGTAGATGGCACAGTGAATAGAACACTAGCCCTGGAGTCAGGAGGACTCTAGCTTTTGACCCTTAATATTTACTAGTTGTGTGATCCTGGTTAGGTCACTTTATCCTAATTGCCTCTCAAAAAACCTCAAACAAAACAAAACAAAAAGTAGCTCTTGATCAGGAAAAACTTAGATATAGGCTCTACTTTTACTTTTTTTTTTTTTTTCTGCTGAGGCAATTGGGGTTAAGTGACTTGCTCAGAATCACACAGCTAGGAAGTGTTAAATGTTTGAGGCCAAATTTGAACTCAGGTCCTCCTGACTTCAGGGCTGGTGCTCTATCTACTACACCACCTAGCTGCCCCCTACTTTTACTTTCTTAATGAGGTTCCTTAACTATTAGCCACAAATTTGACACTTTTTTGAGCCTCCCATCTGACCATTATTTAAAGCACAATGCAAGACAAAAAAATTATTTTTATTACAGTTTTTTATTTTCAAAAGATATGCATAGATAATTTTTCAACACTGACTCTTGCAAAATTTTGTATTCCAAATTCTTCCCCTTCTCCACAACCCATCCCCCAGATGGCAATTAATCCAGTATATGTTATACATGTTAAAATATATGTTAAATCCAGTATATGTATATATATTTATATAATTATCTTGTTGCACAAGAAAAATCAGATCAAAAAGGGAAAAAAAATGAGAAAGAAAACAAAATGCAAATAAACAACAAAAAGAGTGAAAATGCTATGTTGTAATCCACACTCAGTTCCCACAGTCCTCTCTCGGGGTGTAGATGACTCTTTTCATCACAAAATCATTGGAACTGGCCTGAATCATCTTATTGTAAAGAGCCACATCAGAATTGATTGTCATATAATCTTCTTGTTGCTGTGTATAATGATCTCCTGGTTCTGCTCAATTCACTCAGTTCACGTGTTTCCAGGCCTCTTTGAAATCATCCTGCTGGTCATTTCTTACAGAACAATAATATTTCATAACATTTACATATCATAACTTCCTTTATGATCTGTTTGGGATGTAAGCCCAGTCAAAACACTGCTGGGGGTATGCATGTGACAAAAAAATTTTATAAGGAATTTTTTACAAATTTCAAGAACAAATACTGTAAAAGATTTAAATATCCCTTTTGCTCTTTACTTAATAAAGAAGGTACTTCAGCTAGTTAAATGGAAAAGATATTGTTTTCAAGTACAGATTAGAAAGTATTTTTTTCCAAGCAATACTATTTAGTATCCTTTACAGTATACAGTGTTATCAGGTTTCCAAAGATTATGGTATTTGTTAATGGGGTTTAAGAAGCTACTCTTAATTATTCAAACTAATAGAGGACAAAGAGGAGCACAGATAAAGTAAATTATCTCCATTTCCTATTTTAATAAGTAACTTCATACCCAGATCACTTTAGGAGACATTTTAATGATTCAAAACTAAACACATTTTAGTTTCAGCCTCTTGGCTTCTTCCCTTCCCCCACAATGATAATTTTTACAATGATGCTTAAGAACAAAGAAGAAAAGAAACTAATGGATTGGATAATGAGTATCAATGAATGAACCCTGAATGATCAAGGGTCAAATATTTTCCAATAAAAGGCATACATTTTGGTATCTTCTAGATTTCTGTGGAGACATTATTGAAAGTATGTGTACTCTAAAGCAAATAAGTAATCATCACATGGGGCTATTTAGTCAAATGTTCTCATGATACAGTTTTAAGGGTCTCTTAGGTACATTCTATAGATATCTCACTTCCATTATTCTTGAACCTATTATCTTCGTGATAAGTCCAATAATTGATGACTTGATTGCTTTTGAGGAAAGAAATTATAGCAGTCTGATTTTTGTTTTTTCTAGACCTGCGATTTCATTAGTTATGGGTCCCCTGATGAGGAAGTTCTCTTTGACAATTTAGAGTGGTCACCTTTCTGCATTTTTTAGTTTTGAAGAGCTTCTGGGAGTACAGGGAGGTGGAGTAACTTGCTCAGAGCTCCCAGGCAAGAATGGGCCAGAGGCAGGATCAGATCACAGATGGGTTTGACTCCTTGGCAGGCCTTCTGTTAACTAAGCCAAATTATGGCAAGGCAATTATTTTAAAATCCAATAAACTGTAATATTATAAATTGATTAGTTTGATTCCCTTTTCTCTCTATTAGTCTTCTTTTCATTCTCATTATTTTTGGTGCTTATTCACATATATTCACACACACACACCTTATCTCTAAGAAAACCTTAAATGTGAAAATTACTCTCCTACACCTTTGGTGTTTTTTTTCTTTATATTAATCAACTAGCATCTATTAAGTACCTGTTGTGTATCAGGCACTGTGCTAAGAGTGGGGAAAACAAAGAAAAGCAAGAACACAATCTGTCCTCTCAGGAAGTTCACAGTCTAATGGAGGCAATGGCATGCAAATTACACAAAGTGGGGTGCCTCTGGAAGGCACCAGAATTAAAGAAGACCAAGAGAGGGTTCTTGCAGAAGGTAAGACCTGAACTGATACCTGAAGAGAACCAAGGAAGCTGGGAAGTAGAGATGAGGAGGGAAAGAGCGTTTTAGCATGTGAGACATTCTTGAAATGTCATGTGTGAAGAACAGCAAGAAGGCTAACACCATTGAGCCATAGAATACATGGAAGACAGTAAAATATACAAAGACTAGAGAGCCAGGAATGGGGACAGATTGTGAAGGTTTTCAACAGCTGAACAGAAGACTTAATATTTGAAATTGGAGGCAATAGGTAGCCAGTGGAATTTCTTTGACTTTAGGGGGTGACATGGTCAGACCTGAGCTTAAGGAAAACACTTTGTCAGATGAGTGGAGGATGAACTGGAGTGTGAAGAGTTTCTAGGCCTAGAGTTAAAGCAATAGTAAATCTATTTCCATATTTTGGTTCTTATGAAAATAGTTCATTTTAACATTCAGTTGCCTACCCATTGCCCACTATATTGGGCTATTAAACTGTGTTTTCATCTTTTTTTCCTCCTTACAATTTTAATTTCTCTAAATTGAAATAAAGACTCTGTAATGATAGTAGAAATGAGAACACAGATGTTCTCACTGTTTAGGACAGTTCTTTAAAGTTTCATAGGCTTATATTCCACTTCTGCATATCCTGTTTGCTGTATTCCATTGCCTTAATAGATAGCAAGCATCATTTTACTTATTTGGTTTCCCACCAGACATCCATTTTAAAATTCTAGCTTTGCATAGCTAAAGATACATGTCATCTTTAAGATAAAACTTTTTTTAATGAGGAAAAATATTAGTTCTTAATTTTGATTATAAACTTATAGATTTAAAGATTATAGTACATAATTTTCTTTGTTCTCCTTTTCTTTTTTAAAGGTGAGTATGAAAGCTATAATAAAGAACTAAGCATCTTCCATATAGAATTGGCTCAGCTTCAGGAAAGGGAATTTGATCATACACAAATGTCATTAGTTGTTCAATGATTTAAAAAAAAAAAACATTGTATCTCTTTGGGCCGTTTTTAGTCAAAAGAATGATAAAAAGGATCCTAAGAAGTAATCTTATTTCCCTGGCTTTCAACCCCATTTCCTGGAAAAATTATATAAAACCATTCTACCATTTTTCTTTTTTGAAAATTGACTCCTATAGCAGTTCTTGCTGTTAGATTGTTTTGTCCATTCTTCTTGAAAATAGGGCTTAAAGTGGTTTAAAAATCTGAGAAGCAATTATTACCTTGGATTATGGGAAAGGCAAAGAGTGCCAATGTAGGAGTATGCCGGAGTATGTGAAATAATATGCTAGGGAGAGGGGACTAAATATATGGCTACTTTTACTTTAGAATAGGGTTGTTCGCTGTTTTTCTTGAATCCTTTCCAGAAGGAACACCATTATTAAATAAATAACATTTCAGTCTTATATATTTGGTCATTAACCAGCACCCCACTTAAAGGATGGAAATCTTATCTGTCTTTGTATCAAGTGGTTTGCACAGTAATTGGCATAGTTAGCATTTAGATGCTTTTCAACTGAAGACTGATAATGATAATGGAAGCTTTCATGTTTTCAAAATACTTTCCTCAAAGCACTTCTATGGGGTATGTAATAAAAGTAGTTATCCATATTTTAATGAATGAGGTCCTGAGAGCCTAAGAGACTGTGTGACCTGCTTGCAATCCCAGGACTAGTATCTTCCGAATCCAGTACAGTGTTCTCTCTGGTATGAACTTTCCCTGTGATAAGGTCAGCAGACTTAAAATTGAGTAACTTATGAGTATGAATATTGATGTCACCAACTATGAAGGCAAGTTATTGGTATGGAAAGGAAAGAGTGAGCCAGAGACAAGGATTGATCATCAAAAGGATGTGGATAGTGCAAATAGACAGAATGAAACTCAAAGGAATCTCTCAAAGGTAGCTGAGGGATGACAGGAGAAAGATCTGAAAGTGCCATTTGGAAGGAGAGAGAATGCTGCTGTGTTCTGATCCAGTATCTCAGGAGCATGAGAATGCATAGCAGTACTAAAAAGGGTAGCAAAGGCCAAGATATCTTGTGGAAAAAATGCAGGCTCCTGTTAGTGTGAGAGGATAAAAAGAGTTTGAGAAGAGAAGTTGCCTCTGACAGAAATGGAGAAGTTTGGAATAGGGAAGGATTTTGGGGACAAGATGATGAGTTCTGTTTGAGTTTAAGGTAATCAAAAGGCAAGTGGTTATGGAAGACTGAAGTTGGGATGGGGCTGAATATGTATTTGTGGGTGTGCCATCTACATAGAGGTGTGATGGCTCTGATTATGGGTTCCAGTTAGGTTACCAAGACTGAGAAGGGGAAGAAGAAGAGAAACTAGAAAAGAATCTTGAAGAGCACTCACAGTTAGGTGCCATGCTACTGATGCTGAACAGTTAGGTAGGTAGCAGGACAAAGAAAGAGAGTAGGATCAATAAATCTCAAAGAGGAAAGAATATCCAGGGGAAAAGCCTATTAAACAGCATAAAATATGGCAAGATAAGCCAGGAAATATGCTGACAGAGAATAGACTAAATACAAAATAAAACATTTTGTATTTTTCTTGGAAGTATTAGTATGTCTCATCATTTGGTTATCATTTAGTAAATGATGAGGTTTCTTGTACTGCTCAGATAGTGTAAAAAGTTTGTCATCAATTTTGTTTTTCAGATATATTTTTATTTTTCTCCAATCTTATGATTCTGAAGTCAATTATTTTAAACCTCAGTTTAAGATTTTATATTTGTTCCATTTCCATCTCATTTTATTAGGTTTGGCCTAACTTTTTTAGTCTTTTAGAATCTTTTAAGACTTTATTTTATTGTTCATTTTGTTAGCTAACTTGTTCAAATTTGATATGCATGTACAGTTTGTAAAGTGTTTTGAAAATTTTAAAAAGAGTTTACATAAATGCTAGCTATTATTATTTTTTCAAGTAATTGATAAAAATGTTGAAAAGCATAAGACAAGAACATAGAAGAACACAGGTCCCTAGAACATTGTTATTCATATATATATATATATATATTTTTTTTTTTTACCAGCATTAGATCATCATGAGCTTAAGCACTTATTTAAAAAAAAAATTCTTAACACAAATAGCATTTTCATAAACACAGTGTGAGCCAAAAAAGATTTTATGTGAAATTGTAAATTTCCATCATACTAACTTGCTTTAAAAAATGTGGAAATATGTTTAATATGATTGTACTTGTTCAGTTTCTGACTGATTACCATCTTGGGGAAGAAGGAATGAGTGATTTAAAAAATAGAAATCAAAATCTTATAGTAGGGGATGTCAGAAACTAATAAATTTTTTTAAAAAGAAAAAAAAGCATGTAGTAAATTCTATAAGTTATTTTTAAATTGTTCTAGTTGTTTACGCTTGATTCTGAACTTCTGTTTTCTTCTGTGCATTTTTAAATGTTACAGTTTTATTGTGCTTATATAAATTGTACTTCTGGTTTTCTCATCACTTTATTCTGTGTCAGTTTGTATTACCTAGAATTCTCTGAAGGCATCTCTTTTATAATTTCTTATGGTGCAATAATATTCCCTTATATATTTTGATTCTATTTCCTTTTAATCCCTCCTTTCACGATATGGAAGTTGATTTCATTTGTAACCGTTCTTTCTCTTTTGATATACTAACAGTATATTTTTTCCTACCCCATTTTTTTCCCATTGAATTTGATATTTTTGTACCATATTTTGTGTGTGTGTGTGTGTGTGTGTGTGTGTGTGCTCAAACCTCATTTGTTTCAGAAAAAACTAAGGTTCATCTGATGCCTATTTTTTCCATACCTTTCTTCATTATTGTATGTTCTAAGTTTCCACTACCACAAAAAGAGCTGCCACAAATATTTTTGCACATGTGGGACTTTTTCCCTTTTTTATGGTCTCTTTGGGTTACAATCAAAGGGTATGCACAATTTGATAGTTCTAAATTGCTCTCTAGAATGGTTGGATTAGTTCACAACTCCACCTACAATGTATTAGTGTCCCAGTTTTCCCAAATCCCCTCCAACATTTATCATTATCTTTTCCTGTAATCTTAGCCATTCTAAGAGATGTGTAGTAGTGCCTCAGAGTTGTTTTAATTTGTATTTCTCTAATAAGTAGTGATTTAGCTCCTCATTATTTCTTATAAAACAATACTATTCTATTACTTTCACATTATTATAACTTATTCAGCCATTCCTCAATTGAGGGTATCATCAGAATGTTTGTAGCACTTATTTTTGTGGTGCACAGAATCTTTTTCAATTCTTTGCTACCACAAAAAGAGTTGCTATAAACATTTTTGCATTTATAGGTCCTTTTCCCTCTTTTATGATCTCTTTGGGATACAGATTAATGTAATTCTTTCAGTACTCTTTGAAGACATTAAGAAACCTTTCTTTTTCCTCTTAATATAATCTTAATATTATTTCATATTACAACTCCTTTCAATTGCTTAAATAAATTTATCTTTCTAGATTTCTGTGTGCTTTTGTGTTATTTCACCTTGATTTTTTAAAGCAGAAGTGCTTAAAAGTCCTTTATTTCATTAAATGTCCACTTTCCCCTCTATAATCTTATAGGATCCTAGTCAGCTTTTTTGTTTTTGGTCATGAGTCTATATTTTTTAGAAATTTAGAACTTTTAGAATATTTTATAGAAAGATAACCCAAATAATACAAAAAAAGGAATAAAAGACCCAAAGAGAATTTTAGAAATGTTAGAATTCTAGAGAATATTGAATGAGAGTAAGGGGGGGAGGGAGGGAGAGGGAGAGAGGGAGGAAGGGAGAGGGAGAGAGAGAGTGTGTGTGTGTGTATTTTCAGGTATGCATGACATCTTTATAAAAATTTTCCATGTGTTAGGGTACCTGAAATGTAGAAATGCAGAAAAACTGAAATATTAAACTTCTCTTTTATGAATTAAAATGTAATGAAAATATTCATAAAAACATGTAAGAATTTTTAAAATTAATTAGAAATTAAATAATTAAAAATGGGTTGGTTAAAAATCATAAAAGTAATGCATAATATCACTGAAGATAATGCTAATAATGAGACAACATTCCACAGTTTTTAGGATATGGCCAAAACAGTTTTTACAGAAAAATTTATATTTCTAAATACTTTGAATAAAAGAAAGACAGCAGTCAAATTGGACAGAGTCATTAAAAATAATAGCAACTTAGAAAACCACAAGTTAAAAAAACCTCAATTAAAAATACCATTAAAAATCTTGAAAATCAATGAAGTCTAATAAACAAAGTAAATATTCCCTAGAACTTTAAATTAATAAATTAAAGTAAGATCTTTTCAAAATAAGAAAAAATAAAACATCACCAGTATCAAAAAAGGAAAAAGATCACACAAAATGAGGGAAAATAAATTATTTGACACTAGCTTAATTGATGGATATTTACAAAAAATGTAAAATATTCAGAATTAACTTATAAACCAAAATTCAACTAGCCATAAATGGGTTCCTCCCCCCAAAAGAATCTGAGACTAAATACATTTACAAGCAAATTCTGTCAGACATTCCCCCCAATTAATTTTGAAATCATGTAATCTGTTTGAAAAAAGAAGAAAATTGGTCACCAAATTCCTTTTATGCTACATATGTGATCTTAATGTTTAAAGTAGAGAATCAAAATAGGGAAAAAAAAAACTATATGCCTAGTGAATTTTGATGCAAAAATTTTAAAATATTAGTAAGGAGACTATGGCAGCATATCCAGAGATAATATGACTAGATTGATTTATATCAGGAGTACAGGTGGGTTTATTATTAGAAAACTATCAATATTAACAGACTGTGCTATAACAAGAACCAAAAAAAGTCATATGACTTATAATAATAGATGTAAAAAAATTCTTACAATTTATTTTTAGCATTTAAAAAAAGTTTCTAATTTTCTACTTTCCCTCTTCTCCCTCACTTTTTGAGAAGTCATGAAATGTAATGTCACTTATACATATGAAATCATGCAAAACATTTCCATGTTAGTTATGTTGGAGCAACAACAAGAACAACACCAAAAAACAAACCAAGAAAAATAAAGTGTGGGAAAAAATTATGCCGCAGACTTCATTCAGATTCCGTTATTTCTTTTTCTAGAGGTGAATGGCATTTTTTCTCATAAGGCCTTCACAATTTCTTGGGTCATTTTCTTGATTAGAACAGTTAAGAACTGCCCAGTCCTTCACTGTACAATATTCTCCTGGTTCTGCTCACCTTATTTTGTATCAGTTCATGTAAGTCTTTGATTTTCTTAAACCATCTTGTTCATCATTTCTTATAGCACAATAGTATTCCATCACAATTCTATAATACATTTTGTTTGGCCATTCCCCAATTTTGATGGGCATACACTTGACTTCCAATTCTTTGCCACCACAAACAGCTACTATAAATATTTTGGTATATTATGTCCTTTTTTATTTTTCTTTGCTCACTTTGATTTATAGATTAAGTAATGTTATTGCTGGATCAGAGGGCTTGCAGTTTTATAGTCCTTCAGGCATATTCCAAATTGCTCTCCAGATTGATTGGATCAATTCACAACTCCACCAATAGTGCATTTGTGTCCCAATTTTCTCAACATTTGTCACTTTCCTTTTTTGTTACATTAGCCGATATGATAGATTTGAAAACAGGAATGTCCATTGTCACCATTACCATTTATTTTCATTTATTTATTTGTTCATTCATTCTTTTATGTATTTATTTATTGCCTTTTTCTAAGGCAATTGAGATTAAATGACTTGCCCAGGGTCACACAGCAAGGGAATGTTAAGTGTCTGATACCAGATTTGAACTCAGGTCCTCCTGACTTCAGGGCTGGTGCTCTATCCACTGTGCCACCTAGCTGCCCCACCACTACCATTTTATGTAATGCTATAAATACTAGTTAGAATAAGATAAGAAAAAAAAAATTGAGGGAATAAGCATAAACAGAAAACAAAATTAGTTCATTTTGCATTCTTAAAGAATCCCAAGGAGTGAGCTAAAAATTAATTAAAATAATAATTTTGCCAGTTGCAAGATATAAAATAAAACCATATAAATTATCAGTGTTTCAATGTATTACCAACAAAGGAAGATATTAAAAAAAAAGAAATTCCACTTATAATTACAGCAGATGTAAAATACTTGGAAGTTTATTGCCAAGATATATACAGGAACTATATGAAAATAATTATAGGATACTCTTTACTGTACAAAGAACAGATCTAAATAACTGAAGAAATATTAACTCTTCATGGATTAAAAACAAGCCAATATAATAGAAGCGACAAGACTATCTAAATTAATTTACATTTTTAGTTCCATATTAATCAAAATACCAAAGAATTACTTTATAGAACTATAAAAATAATTAAATTTATCTATAAAAATAATCTTAACAAGTCAAGCATCTCAAGGCAATTAATGAGGGAATTAGAGAGGGAAAGGGTGTCACAGTACCAAATCTCAAAATAATACTACAAAACAGTAATCATTCTAGAAATCATTTTGATTTGTAATTCATAATTTTGATGTAGTGATATCACTAGTAGATTTATACCCCAAAGAAATTGAACATAGAGGAAAAGGATCATATAAGATATTTTAGCTGCTTTTTGTTGTAGCAAAGGATTGTAAAGGAATGCCCATTAATTGGGTATCACTAAACGTATTACAGTATATGAATGTAATTGAAGATATTTGTTCTGTAAGAAATAAAGACATAGTTTAAAAGAAAACTGGGATGACTTAACATGACTCAATTCAGACTGAAGTGAGCAGAACCAGAACAATTTACATAACGACATTGTAATGACAACTTAGACTTAAAAATCTATTCAATGCAGGGACCAACTATATATGGTTGCAGAGTACCAGAACACACACACACACACACACACACACACACACACACACAACACAACACACACAGAGTTCATTTTTATTCTTTTTCAATGAGGAAGAAATGAGAGGGAAAGAAAATACATTTTTTCTTACTAAAAAATGAAATTATAAAGAAATATCATTTTCTAATATACCCCCTGCTTTTAAACAAAGGCTATTGGGTCTTTCTTATATGATCTGAATTATGATTTTTGAAATCCTTGAATTATTGCATTATTTTTCTTTGAGTTCAGGATTTTGGCTGTGATGCTGTGGCTTTTGCTTTTAGGATTTTTTTCTACTTTCTTTATGATGATGTCTAAATATAGGCAATTTTTATTTATGTTTTTTTAAAAATGCCATGTCAAGATGTGTAGTTTTTTAATGGTCAAATCAGCAATTATTTTAGTGTGTGTGTGTTTCTGCAAAACATATGTATGGGTAATTTTTCAACATTGACCCTTGCAAAGCTTTCTGCACAAATTTTTCCCCTCTACTTCCCACCCCTCCCCTAGACGGCAGGAAGTCTAATACATGTTAATTGTATTAAAATACTTGACAAATCGAATGTGCATACATATTTTTACAGTTATCTTGCTGTGCAAGAAAAGTCGGATCTACAAAAAAAAAAAAATCTGAGAAGGGAAAGATAATGCAAGCAAACATCAATAGAGAGCGTGAAAATGCTATGTTGTGGTCCGCATTTCATATTCCTCTCTCTGGGTGTAGATGGCTTTGTTCATCACTGAGCAGCTGGAACTGGTTTGAAACATCTCGTTGTTGGAAAGAACCATACCCATCAGAATAGATCATTGTATAGTCTTATTTTTGCTATGTATAATGATCTCCTGGTTCTGCTCATTTCACTCAGCATCAGTTCATGCAAGTCTCTCCAGGCCTCTCTGAAATCATCCTGCTGGTCGTTTCTTATACTATAATTTATTCAGCCACTTTCCAGTTGATGGGCATATATTCATTTTCCAGTTTCTAGCCACTACAAAGAGGGCTGCCACAAACATTTTTGCACATGTGGGTCCCTTTCCTTCCTTTAAGATCTCTTTGGGATATAGGCCCAATAGAAACATTGCTGGATCAAAGGGTATGCACAGTTTGATAACTTTTTGAGCATAGCTCCAAATTGCTCTCCAGAATGGTTGGATCCATTCACAGTTCCACCAACAATGTATCAGTGTCCCAGTTTTTCCCACATCCCCTCCAACATTTGTTATTATCCTTTCCTGTCATCTTAGCCAATCTGACAGGTGTTATAGTGGTACCTCAGAGTTGTCTTAATTTGCATTTCTCTGATCAATAGTGATTTGGAACATCTTTTCATATGACTAGATATAGTTTTAATTTCATCAAGATGTGTATTTTTTTAAATCATGGTTTTCAGGGTTTTCTCTGATCTTTTTTTTCCCCCAATGTAAGGCATCTTATATTTTCTTGTATTTTTCACTGTTTTGATTGTTTAGATTTTTTTTGAACTTTTATTGATGTCTTTTGGACTATTCTAATTCTTGACATTCTATTCTACTTTTTCTTCTAAACTGCTTTTTTTTTTCTTCTCCCCCTTTTTTCCCCTTTGGAATCTTTATTTTATTTTTTTAGCTCTTGCTTAATTTCTCCTAGGTATTCATGTAGGTTTTGTGGGTCAATCATTTTTCACAATATCATACACTTTTCATCATTGATTCTTTGACTTCAGGTTGTTAGGATGTTAGATTTATTCTGGATGGTGTTTTCATTTATTCATCTTTTCAGCTTTAGTTTGTGAATTGAAGCCTTGTGCTAGGGCCAATTCTGTCCTTTTCTGGGCCTTTGAGTCAGGTGGTCAGCCTTGCTTGGCCTCACCTTCGGTTCCTCAGCAGATCACCTTTTAGTTTAGGGAAGAAAAGGGATATTTGAACTTTGGAATCTTTTGGAACCTCTCTGGCTCCTCAAAAGGAGAGTGTTAGTGACCACAGAGTCTCTGAATGCTTTATCTGTACCATCTTTCCCCTGCTATTTCTTATTTCCTAGGGCTTCCAGGTTACTCATTCTTTGACTTCCAAGTGAGCTTTTTGCTTGTTTTCTTGAAACAGTATTACAGTCTATAGATTCTCCTTGTAGTCTCTGCTCCAGTGGAACGCAACCCTGCACATTTTGGTGGGAGGCCTAGCTGACATTTTAAAAGTTCTCTTTGTAGTTTCTTGTTGGATTTCTTAATCATTGTTTAGTCTAGGATGAACTTTATATTTCTGTTGGAGTAGACATATGGAAACTTGGCCAGCCTGCTTTCAGTTCCAGTCTCCATCTCAGCAGAAAATTATGACTCTGCTCTTTTTAAAAAAAAATTCTATTTTTATTTTCACCTCCAACTTTACTTCTTTGTATCTACCTTCTCCTCCCTCCCCTGAGGAAACAATAGGACTAAAAGTCATTTATGTATAGGAAGTATTGAGGTGGTTCAGTGGATAGTTATTTTTAATAACTATCTCATTTGATCTGCACAATCTTTCATGTAATCAGTCCCCTTTTACATCTAAGAAAACAGTTGAGGCAGACAAATTTAAATGACTTGCCCAGAATTACAAAACTAGTGTCTGAGGTTGGATTTGAACTCAGATCTTTCTGTCTCTAGGGATCAAGATTAACTTTTTTATCATTTGTGATTGCCTCTGTTTTATTTAGTAAAGAATATATCTCCTAGAGTTATATGAACTGATGCTAAGTGAAGTGAGTAAAACCAAGAGTACATTGTATATAGCAACAAAATTATGTGATGAACAATTCTGGTGGACATGGTTCTTTTCAACTGTGAGGTGATTCAGGCCAATAGTCTTATGAAGGAAAGAGCCATTCTCATCCAGAGAGGGGATTATGGGGACTGATTGTGGATCACAACATAGTATTTTCACCTTTTTTTTTTTTGTTTGCTTGTTTTTTTTCTTTCTCATTTTTCCCCTTTTTGATCTGATTTTTCTCATGCACCATGATAAATATGGAAATATGTTTAGAAGAACTGCACATATTTAAACTATATTGGATTACCTGCTGTCTAGGGGAGGGGAATGGGGAGGAGTGAGCAAAATTTGGAGCACAAGGTTTTGCATAGGTGAATGTTGAAAACTATCTGCAAATATTTTGAAAATAAAAATCTATTATAAAAAATTTATATTCTGGAAAAAAAGTATATTTCCTTCCTACAGTTGTGAAAAATATATGATCTTTCTTGTCTTCTAGCATTAATCTTTTTTTTAAACTGAGCTAGAATTCCTAAACAAAAACAGGCACCAAACTAGAATGTATGTCTGGAAATAGTCATAGACTGTTGTTTGATATGGTATTTGAAAGGCCAGCAGGTGCAGTAAGTCAGGAAGAAGATGCTAGCAAGGTTAACATTGAATATAAAGAGTTCATTAAGTCCTTGTGGACAGAAGACATCAGATAGATTTTTTAAAAAAACCACTTGTGTACAGAGCAGGCTAACATATACAGAGACAAAAGTGAAAAGGCTCTTGCCCTAGAGATGCTTACATTGTGTCAGGTATCAAGACTCATCTGGCTCAATAATAAAAAATGAAACAAATGAGTTCGGAAATCACTCATTCAGTAAGTTTTTAAGTACTTACAGTGAACCAGGTAGTATGCTAGATGCTGGGGACACAAAAAATGAATCTATCCCCACTCAGAACGAGCTTATTATGTTAGAATGGGAACCATGATAAGTATACAAAGTATATGCAGGGTCATGTTTAACATATAGTAGATTGTTATATGTTAGATAGAAATAGATTTGCAATAATCAAGGTAAAGTGGATGAGGGCTTAAACTATGTAGCTGGAAGGGTTGTAAAGGTAATAATGATATTTGGCAACTAATGGGATATGTGAAGTAAAGGAGCTCATATTTTTCCATATTGATGAATGAACAAAATATTTTTAAAATTGGAACCTTCATTTACAATGACATAAACTGTCACATATATGGGAATTTATTTACTTAATATATTTATGTGATTTTTAAAAAATAGATGAAAATACTAGAATCAAATGAAAATGATAACTAGAATGACATTCAGTAGTTTGCAGTTCCTGATGAAGGGAATACTTGTATTAATGACATTATAAATTGAAATTCATAAAATGGAAATTCACAGTGAAATTGAAAAGTATTCATTAACAAACAAATTAGTTTATTATTATTTATTGTTTTGCAATTGCCAGATTTCAAAATCTGTGTCCCATTAGTCTCCTTGTTAATCCTTTAAAATTTGGGCATCAGAATTCAATAGGAATTTTAGTTTTATTTTTAATTCTTGATTTAAATATTCATCATAAATAATGAATTTTATTTTTAATCATTCAGCTCTGTAAGAAGCACCATTTTGGAATTAACAAGCCAGAGAAGATTACACAATCTCCTGATGACTCAAAGTTTCTACTTAAGACCTTTACTCATATTAAATCAAATGTATCTGCTCCCAATAAAAAGAAGGTAAGGAGTTGCCTTAATTGTTTAGGTTTTGAAATCAGTTTTGATTTGATTTATATTATAAAGTAATTTAATGCATTTGTGTTCAAAAATAGATTTGTTCTGTTTAAATATTTTTTATAATTCTTTTCTTTAAGTAGGATAGGGACTAGAACTGTGGTTTTGTTAGTATAGGGAACTTTCACATGAGAAAATTTCATTTTTCCAATGCAGATTGATACTTCTCTGCAAATCTATAAAGCCTTCGAGAATTGTCCAGAGCACTTTGAGGTTACATGCTTTGCCTGGGGTTACCCTGCAAGTATGTCAGAGGCAATAACTGACCTGGGTCTTATTGGTTCCAAGGCTACCTCTCATCTCCTATGCCAGGCTGCCTCATTTTTTTTTTTTTAAACTATAAATGCTGGATGAAAATTCTACTTCATTTTGCTTTATAGGTGAAGGAGAGTAAAGAGAAGGAGAAATTAGAAAGGAGATTACTGGAAGAGTTATTAAAAATGTTCATGGATTCAGAATCCTTTTATTATAGTTTAACTTATGACTTGACCAACTCAGTGCAAAGACAAAGTATTTGTGAGAACAAAAACTTACCACTTTGGCAAAACGTAAGTACCTGCTTCTAATTACAGCAATAATAGTAATCGTAATAATTGATATCGCAATAGTGTTAGGCACTATATATTTTCTATATAGTATCCCAGTGCATTCTAACAACTCCACTATGAGCTGTGTACCACAAGTAACAGTATCCCCATATAGACATGATCACATAGGCTGCTCAGGTACAGTTAGGATTTGAAGCTAACCTTTCCTGATTCTGCATCTAGAGTTCTTGTTTATACCAAGGATATACTTTAAAATTATATCAGTTTTGTGAAACTGTCTTATTTTTGTACTAGAAACTGAGGAGAAAAGACCCCTGAACTTTTTTTCCTTTGTGCTTTTTCTAGGTCGATGAGAGATTTTTTTGGAATAAGTATATGTTAAAAGATCTAATCGAGATTGGTGTGAGTAATTATCTCCTAAAAATAAGCTCTATTATTTCCAAAATTAATTTGGAAAAAAAATTGGGGGGAGGAGTTGTCCTTTATTTTCCTGCTATTATACATCTTGAAGTATTTGAATTACTTTGATGTTATCAAAATGTTTGCTTATGAAATAGCAAGAAGATTTTGCAATAATACTCCTATAAGAGTCCTCATGGCATGGAATTGGAGGAGCCAGTGTAATATGAATATTTGTTAACCGTGTGGGATAAAGGGGTCATACAGTTGTTGGAAAAGATATTTATTGTTTGTATAAAGTAGGAATGCTGAGTTTGGTTTTTCTTTTGTAAGGAAAAGCATGTAGCTGGCCACATGCACTTTTTAAAAGGTCCCTTCTAGATCAATGCTTCTATTCTTTTCCTCTTGTTCTGTCTAATGCCTGAAAAAGAAGGCTTTGGAGTTAGAGGACAATGGTAAACTTCTAAGAAAGGAAAACGGCTTCTTGCTATCGTACAGATTTAATTTTTGTTTGTTTAAATCATTGTTGTGAAATCAGACCTCAGATGAGAAAAGTAAATGATATATAATAAGTAATAAAAATAAAAGATAAAATTGATTTCCTGGAATAATCATAAATCCCTGATCATCTTTTCTTGATATGTTTCTCAGATTTCCTGTAAATTTCCTCATACTTAATTAATTTGATCAAAAATATAAACCACTATTTCAGCAAAATCCAGCAAATTCCAAAGTTTTTCCTTTGGACACACACACACACACACACACACACACACGTATGTATGTGTGTGTGTGTATATATATATATATATCTGTTCACATACAGCCAATTTTCCCTTAACATCCATATAAGAATAATACCTAACATAGCACCTTAATGTTTGCAGAGCCAATTACATATATTATTTCATTTCATTCTTACAACAACTCTGAGAAGTATATGCCCTTTTGTGGCTGAGGAAAAAAGTCTGAAAATGGGTCCCATAACTAGTAAGTTTGAGGCAGCAATCCATCCACTGCTCTTTCGACTAGACCATGCTGCCTTCCCAGTATTTTATGGTAATTCCAGATCAGGATCATTAATATCTATTCTTATCAAAGAAAGATTTAAATTTAGTCTATATATCATGTTGTCTATATATTGTATTCATTAAGGTAAAAATTAGATAAATAGATTCCAGTTTTAGCAGTAAGAGTAAGGGGGTAGAGAAAAGGGTTGGGAATTTTAGTTCTCTTATATGTAAAATTCATTTAACCAAAAATGTGTCATTATCCATCCATTGGGATTTTATAGTATTTAAACAGTGGAGGTAAGTGATAAGGTCAGGGTAGCAATTCCTAATTCTAAATAAACGTGACAAATTCACAATGTCTGTTCTCTTTGGCAAAAGATAGGTTTGTCTCGAGGAAGAGGTTACAGATAACATGAAGAGGAGTTTGAAAGAATCCATTAAAAGAATGTGCCATGAGACCTAAAGTTGCCATTGACTGGCAGGGTAAATCCATAGAAGAGTTTAGCAGATTAATAATGGCTAGAGCAGGGAGAAAGATGCCATTAAAGGGAAAGCACTGTGAGGGAGGAGAAAGATCTTCATCATGAGCCTTGGGGGTTTCTCAGGATCAGCAAATAATTTGGTATCTTAGAGGGAGGGGTTAAGGTAGAGCTAGGTGGAATACCTGGCAAACCAGGTCCCAGATCTTTTAAAAGGCATGCTAATCAATATCTCAATGATTGTTTAAAGATGCCCAGAGATTGGGAATAGACAATGGATGTTGATAAAGAATTCCATCCTCATAATCACGCTGGATACAAACAAGATAGTCTGGGAATTAGTCTGATAGTAGCCAGGTGGGCTTCTTCCTGACAGGGGAAGGGAGTAAATCCACATCAGTAAGGTAGTGTTATTTTAAAGAAATGTGATGTCTTAATGAATGATGTTTTGTTTGAGTATAAAAAGAATGACCTGAAATTAATGCTAAAATGTTTTAGGAATGAAAAATAGGGAAACATTTAATTGATTTCAGAGATAATTATTGAATGTTATGATCAAGTCAGTAATTGAATTAACCTTTCTGGTTTTCTTTTTTTTGAAGTATTCTCATCTCGGTTTTGTGCTATTCCCTACTGACTAGCAAACTAAAAACATTTTAATGTTTTTAATGTGTAGTTTTTTTTTAAATTCTGCCTCCACTCCTCAGTTTTCAAGCATAGGTTTTATCTTTCTTCCTCCCTTTCTATTCTTTTTAGACTTTATTCCTCTCCACACACTTTGATCTAGTGACATTGGTCTCCTTGCTGTTTCTTGCACTTGACATTCTGACTGGTGCCTGGGAGCATTTTTACTAGCTGTCCCCTAAGCCTGGAATTCTTTCCTTCTTCATCTCTTCCTCCTGGCTTCCTTGGTTTCCTTTGAGTCTCAGCTAAAGTTGGATTTTTTGCAAGTCCTTTTCCAGTCTTTTGTAATCTTAATGCTTTCTCTGATACCTTCAGCTTATCCTAAATTAAAGGTTTTTGGGTGGTCTTCTCCATTAGAATATGAGCACCTTGAGAGCAAGGATTTTTTTTTTTTTTTAAATTCCTCAATGTTTAGCCCAGGACCTGGCACTTAAATGCTTCTTGACTACTACCTTCTCCCTTCTTGTGTGTGTGTGTGTGTGGGGGGGAACACAGAAAATTACATAATAAATATATATAGTCATATAAAATCTATATACATAAATGTGTCTCTATATAAAAATGAGTCTCATTTTACATTTTTGTCTACTCCCCTGCCAGGACACAGATAGCATTCTTATCATCATGCCAGAATCATGTTTGATTATTATGTTTGTTATTTATCAGAAAGCTTAAGTATTTCAAAACTGTTCATTTTTACAGTGTTATAAATTGTTTTCCTGATTCTGCTCACTTTATTCTCCATTAATTAATTTATTTTGATCTTTGCAGGTTTCTCTGAAATCTTCCTCTTCATTATTTTTAAAGCACAATTGTATTCTATTACATTTATATTTTGTTTCACTGTTTCCCAGTTGATAAGCACCCTCCTAGTTTTTAGTTCTCAACCACCACAAAAAATAAATAATTTTGTATGCATAAGATATTTTGCTTTTCATTTATTTTCTTGGGGTGTCTGTTGGCTAGTGGTATAGTTGAGTCAAAGAGTAGACCTTCTAGAATGATCTAGAATGATTCCATTTATTTTTATTTTAACAGGTTCTGTCATTGTATCTACTTAATTTATCTTTTACAATATATGAATTATACTAGTCATCTCTTGTTATGTTCAATGCATTTGGATATAATGTAAGTCAAATCATATAACTCATTACCCTCCCAAACACCATGGGCACTAATACTCAGAATATAGTTATAAAAGGGTTCTAGTATATTTTGTTAACAAGGGTAGAGACTAGACTTGTAATATTATATTAGGTAACTCCTAAGGGTTATATATAATCAGAGACAGTTCTGAGCCAACACTTCTGACTTTAGGGACAGTTCTATTTACTTTGCCACACTGGCTGTGATCAAAAAGCCAACAAGATATTTTTGTATTTCCACACAAATGAGTTGGTTTTTAATCAAGTGTTAAAGCTTGTAATTTTTTTTTTTTATCTTTGTAAAAGATTTGTGTCAGTGGCTAGACTTTAAAAAGAGGCACATATTGGTAAGTAGGATTAGAGTCAAGAACAGTAGACTTAAGAACAAGGCTCTAGTGGACATTTAAAGAACTTTTTTGATTGTTATCAACAACTACCATTTTTTTTCTAGTGCTTTAAGGTTTGCCTTAAAGTTATAACTATTTCATTTAATTCTAACATCTAGGGTCTTTATTTTACAGATGAGGAGACTGAGGCAGAAAAGGGTTAAGTGACTTGCCCAGCATCACACAATGTTCATAAATGTCTGAAGTAGGATTTGAACTCACATCTTTCTGACTCCAAGTCTGATTCTGAGTTCTTTGTGCTCTCTAACTGTCCTATTATGGATTTATTCCATTCAGCTATTAAATCTTAATGTTTTCTATTCAGTAAGGAGAAATTTTCTTTAAGTAAAATTAGTTCTTTTAATTATTTTGATTTCCTAATTAGGCATTTTAACTATTTAAGAAAAGGAACTTCTGGTTGTTCAATACTTGAACTGGTTTAAATAACAGAGCATTCTTTTTTTGTTTCAAGGGTGTGTAACTCAAATCTTTTTTTAATTAATAGTGAATATATTGAACTTTTATATTTATTTCAAAATTGTAAAACTAGCACATTTTTGCAGAATTGGCTCAAAATTTCACTGAAGTTTTGGGACATGTTAGAACTTTAAAATCTTGTTTAGGTTACTTGTTCTCTATATAGTAGTCAGCCAATAATAATAGAAAATCCTACTTTTAGCATTGTCATAATCTACATACACAAAAAGAAAAAAAAAACCTTAACCTCTACCACAATTGAGTCATTTAACCTCTTAATACCTAGACATTTCTCTATGACAGTTGTAGAATAAATGCTGACCTGATTTGATCAAGGGAGTTTCTCTACTAGGGGAAACTTTAAAAAAAAATTAAATGTTATATTCAGCTCTTTCTCTTTCCCCCCAAACAAAAAACTCCATGATTGAGCAAAGGAATTTTTCCCTCTGCAGTATTTTGATACTCTTGACTAAACTCTTTCTGGTTCTCTTGTAATCAGATGACTTGTTTCTTTTTTACTTCCCTTTGTTAGGGTCATCATATTTGTCCTACCTCCTGACCCATAAGTGTCCTGAGTCTTTTTACACTTACCTTTGATTGGCTTCAGTAATTTCTATTTCAGATAAGTCCTATATTTATACATCAAAACCTTCTTTTTCTTCACAGCTCTGGTCCTCCTGCACTGCCAGCTCCCTGTCTAACATTTCTCTTGGGATATCTCATCAACCTCTCAAACATGTATCACATGGTTGTCAAACTTTTTTGTAGTGGAGGGATTTACTATTCCCCTTGATTCTGTCTTTTCTCTAATCTCCTACAGCCATTCACTCAGGTTGACTCTCTGTCCCTGTTACATTTCTTGTGTCTATTCTTTTCTCTCTGCTTATGTGGCCACCATCCCATTTCAGATCTAAGCCACTTATTGTCTGGACTATTAATCTTCTTAATGTTAGTTTTTTCCATTTATGCTCCAGTCTCATCATGGTTGCCCAGTCTCCTTAAAACTTGGATCTGATTGTGGTATTCCCTTACTCAGAAATCTTCTGTGACTGTATTGTCTGCTCCTCAACTTAGAGTTTAGCATCTTGCCCAATATGGTTCCATCCTGCCTTTCCAGATATATTTCATGTTTATTTCCATCCTTTTCAGGTTCTTGTCAAATTAGCCTGCTTAACATTCTGAATTGAATATTTCCTCTTTTACTATTTTGTCTTTGTTTAGAATGCATTCCTATCTTATTGCCATCTCAGAATCATTAGCTTTCTTCAAAGCTTAGCTCTTGTGCTTCTGTAGAAAGCTTTTTTTTTTTTTTTAGTTTCTATCTTTTCTGTAAGTCATCTTGGTTTTACTTACTTGATTACATTACATATAGTATCTCCCAGTAGAATATAAGCTCTTTTTCCATTTTTATTTTGATCTGCTCAGTACTTGACATATGTAGAAAGTGCTGAATAGATATATATTGAATTAAACAGAAGGTTTCTGCAAAACAACTCTACTGGAATAAAATAATACAACTTAATGTAGTTTTGATTTCAATATAGCTTAATTTGTATAGAATAGAATTAGAGCAGTATGCATATTTTTTGCAGACTTCTGAAGTGGATTTTTGGATTATCCCAGTCATCCAAGGTTTTGTGCAGATTGAAGAACTTGTGGTCAACTATAATGAATCATCTGATGATGAGAAAAGCAGTCCAGATACTCCTCCTCAAGAGTCCTCTTGTGTAGATGATACTTATCCTCGATTTCTTGTGGCTCTTATTTCACGCCGAAGTCGGCACAGAGCTGGTGAGCACAAAGTCTCCTAAATAAACATATCAAGGTGATGATAAAGAGTTGAAAGGGCAAAAGATAAGATTAGAACCAATGTCTGGAAGATCTTCAGTGTATTGATGCCTTGATGCATCAAGAATAGAAATATCCCTTTGCTTAAAAACACTGCTGACCTTTTCTCTGTTAGAATTGGTTTGATTTGAGATGTTTAGACATGAATAGAAGTTCCAATCCTTTGACTAAAACTAAGAAATAAAATATGAATTAGTAAATAGGGAATATAAGGAGAAAAATAAAGGAGAAAAGATATATTTTAATGAAAACCTTATAAGTTAAAAGATGGCTAATAGGTTTGGTTTTTTTTAGTCATTCACAGGTAAGTAAATAAGTAAACTACAGAAAAGTAAATTGGTTTATATATTTGCAAAACAAATGTTAGTACTTCTAAGCAATCAATTATCCTTTGATCATAGTAGAACCTCAACAGATGTTTATTTGCCTAAGTGCTTACTATGTGTAAGGTACTGTAGTATAGGTGCTTGAGACATACAGCTAGCAAAACAGTTCTTACATCCTTACCTGCATATGTACACAGGTGTACATGTAGAATGTGATAGGTGCAAAGGAATAAGAAATTGAAGGAGGAACCTAATTCCTCTAATATTAAAAAACAAAATCAAGAGAAAACTGAATTTGTCTTTCAGATATACTTTTGGGTAATCTGGTTATAATTCTAGGAGAGGAGTCCTATGTAATATCTAAGGTATCGTTGAAACTATAATGAGAGGGAGAAGATGGGTTAGAGTAGAAATTCTTATCCTGAGATCAGTGGGTCTTTTGTTATTTTCAGGGTTTCCATTATGATGAGAAGGAGTTTCCCAGATTAAGGCAGGACTCAATGACACAAAAAAGGCCAAGAAGCTCTGGTTAAGAGGAATGCTTAAATGAAGCAGAATAACTTCCATGTAATAAATTATTTGCGGCTATTTTTTTCTTTTTCTTTTGTCATTTCACAGGGATGCGATACAAACGAAGAGGAGTTGATAAAGATGGGAATGTTGCAAATTTTGTAGAAACTGAGCAATTAATTCATGTTCATAACCACACACTATCATTTATTCAGACACGAGGCTCTGTTCCTGTTTTTTGGAGCCAGGTTGGATATCGGTACAATCCACGACCACGGCTAGACAAAAGTAAGTGGGCCAATTATCTATGTGCTCTGTCAACAATATTATTTGAAAGCATTGAAAAAAGTTGAGACTTTTGTATTTGATCTTTCAAATTGCTGAATTAAACAAGAAAATTATTGCATAATGTCAAATTGTGTAGATAGGCACTATGATATGTTCTTTATCAAAAGAACAACCACAGATTTGAATGTTAATCTTTTAACTTAAATTCCTAAGTAATAATTAGTTGAAGCGTACACAAGATGAGAGAGTTTTTTGTGGTGACCTTTAATTGCTGTTTAGCTTGAAGGGTGGATTAATTGGTTACTTGATTGTATAAAAGGTAAACACAAACAATATTTATATCATGAGGAAATATTTTTAAATGATAACACTTACCAAAGTAAGCTATATTTAAAGTGGAACAGAATTTTTTCATTTTGAACATTAGAAGGTAGTTCTTCTATTTTAACTTTACAGTAAAATTTCCAGCATGTGTGTGCACACACAGACATAAAACGATAATTTTTTTCACTGGTACAGATTAGCAACTATCTGTGATTTTTTTTTTCCCCATTTTGTGCAACTTTTGTCCCTTTCTTCCCACAAGTTTCCATGGAAGTTTATGCATTGTGTTAGAGGCTTTCTTTGAGGTATTTAAATATTGTGAGGATAACTGCAAAATGTAGTGCCTTTTTTCTTGACTGACCCATTCCTCTTTCTAGTCACATGTCTCTTGTAGAACACATTCAACACAGTTGTATGAAGAGCTTCAAATTAGTAATACAGTGTCACCTATTTATAGCTACCACACATCTCTTCCTTGACTTTGGGTAACCTGCACTTTTGGTTCTTGACTAATATTCCATTATTCACAGTCATGGAGTACCAGCAGTTAAAGTTAAAAACATAGGGGTTTTGTTTTAGGAAGAAGTTTGGAGCCATTTTCTAAATGCATTACAGATAGCTTTCTTTGTCCATTTCAATTCTGAACTTTTCTGTTCAAGACATGGTATCTTAAGTCCCTGCTCTTTGTGGGATTTTCTCCTATTGAACATCCTAGACCAGACAGTTTTAATTCATTTCCTTTTTTTTTTTTTTCCCCTGTTGGTAGACAGTTGAGTGCTTTTTGAATGTTTCTAGATTTCATTTAGGAAGCCCTACCAATGTATTGAGGCTTGATTCAGTTAGTTTAATGATGTCTACAAATAAGGACACCTGGAAGACCTCTTCATCTGTAGGCATTTCCTTTTCCATTTGGCCTCTGTGCTGAAATCCTTTCTAACTGTGGGGAAAAATTTTAGGCATAGATACATCTTTCTGTTTTATTTCTCATTTGATATAATAGAGAATTATCAAGGAAATTTCTCTGTATCTATTGGGATACCAGAGCTAAAAAAAATCTTGTAGGTTATAGTCCAGTCTCTTCATACTGTGTTCCAGGCTACCTTTGTCGAATGTTGCACTTGATGATAAATGCAAAGTAGGATTCAAATACAGGTCCTTTAATGTCAGTTGAAAACAGTATTCTTTCCACTGCACCATATTGTGGCCTTAGTCACACAGCGAAAGTGAAAGTTCAGTCCCAATTGGGACTAGAAGCCAAGTCCCTTGAATCCAAATCTGTTATGTGCTAAAAAGCCAAGTTACTTGTGGTTAAAGAAGTAATGAGACATCTAGCATGTTGGCTCTTTTTTTTTTTTTTTAAACTATTTTTCATTTTTTTGTTTGTTTTTTGATTAAAGCTATTTATTTTCAAAAACATATGCATAATTTTCAACATTCACTTTTTTTTTCCCCCCCGCTAAGGCAATTGGGGTTAAGTGACTTGCCCAGAGCCACACAGCTAGGAAGTTTTAAGTTTCTGAGATCAGATTTGAATTCCGGTCCTCCTGACTTCAGGGCTGGTGCTCTGTCTGCTGCACCACTTTTGCAAAACCTTGTGTTCCAAATTTTTCCCCCACCTTTTCCTCCACCCTTACCCCTAGATGGTAAGTTAACCAGCATGTTAGACATGTGCAATTCTTCTGTACATATTTCCACAATTATCATGCTGCACAGGAAAAAGCAGATCAAAAAGTTAAAAAAAAAAAAGAGAGAGAAAGAAAAAATGCAAACAAACAGCAGTAAAATAGCATGTTGGTTCTTACATGCTTTGGTAAATTTTGGAACCTAAAAAAGCTGATTTCCACTAAATTCATTGTTACAAATTCCTAAGTCATGTAATGTTTTTAGTTGAAGTTAACAAATCTCTATCTTTTCTTTTAATTGTAGCATCCTTTGTTTCTGCTGGTTTTATTTATAGTGAAAATGTCCATATTGCTAGAAATTATTTTCCATTAGTAGGATATATTGATTAATTGATCATTGCAAAAGGATTTGCAGTTTGTTCTTATTAATAACCTAAAAAATGTGATTCTTGGCATCATCTGACCCCTTTTCTCTCAATCCTGCAACTCTCACTGCAGAAGTAAAAACAGAATACTTTGAAAGCCATTTGAATTTTGTCTATTGCCCTCTCTCTTCAAAAGTCAAAGGACCATAGATAAAATTTGTCATCTACCTCTTGATGTAAAGGTGGGGACTCAGAGTGCATGAGAAGACATTTTTCATTAGTGACTTATTCCATAGGTAGATAATTGAACAACAAGTTTATTACTCAAAATTTTATTAGAATTTCTCTTCATGAAATTTTTTCCCCTCTTTGCATTCAAGTTTCCTTTTACACTTTGTACAGTCATGTAGTTTTTTTTAATTCAGTGAATCAAATCTTACCTTAAAAAAATAGCTTCTTATTTTCAAAATATATGCAAAGATAGTTTTCAGTATTTACCCTTGCAAAACCTTGTGTTCCAAATTTTTCTCCATCTTTTTCTTCTACCTTCTCCCCTAGACAGCAAGTAGTCCAATATATGTTAAACATGTACAATTCTTCTATATACATTTCCACATTTATCATGTTACACAAGAAAAATC
This sequence comes from Myrmecobius fasciatus, assembly GCA_023553655.1. NCBI lineage: Eukaryota > Metazoa > Chordata > Mammalia > Dasyuromorphia > Myrmecobiidae > Myrmecobius > Myrmecobius fasciatus. The sequence continues at coordinate 1,294,991 of JAJPUD010000030.1, forward strand.
AGATCAAAAAGGGAAAAAAATGAGAAAAAAGCAAACAACAAAAAGGTGAAAATAATATGTTGGGATCCACATTCAGTTCCCATAATCCTCTTTCTGAATGCATATGGCTCTCTCCATCACAGTTGATCATCATATAATCTTGTTATTGCGATGTGCAATGTTCTCTTAGTTCTATTCACTTCACTTAGCATCAGTTAATGTAAGTCTCTCCAGGCTTCTCTGTAATCATCCTGCTGATCATTTCTCACAGAACAATAGTATTCCATAACATTCATATACCATAATCTCTTCAGCCATTCTCCACCTGATGGGCATGCACTCAGTTTCCAGTTCCTTGACACTACAAAAAGGGCTGCTTACAAACATTTTTGGGTCCTTTTCCCTTTTTTATGATCTCTTTAGATACAAACCCAGTAGAGACACTGCTGGATTAAAGGATATTCACATATCCTTTATAGCTCTTTAGGCATAGTTTCAAATTGCTCTCCACAATATTTGAATCAGCTTACAGTTCCACCAATAATGTATTAGTGTCCCAGTTTTCTCACATCCCCTCCAACATTTATTATTATCTTTTCCTATCATCTTAGCCAATTTGAGAATTGTGTAGTGGTACCTCAAGAGTTGTTTTAATTGGCATCTCTGAAATCAGTAGTGATTTAGAGCATTTTTTCAGATGATTAGAAATTTTTAAAATTTCTTCGTCTGAAAATTGTCTATTCATATCCTTTGACCATTTATCATTTGGAGAATGGTTTGTAGTCTTATAAACTTGAGTCAATTCTCTATATATCTTAGAAATGAGACCCTTATCAGAACCCTTGGATATAAATTTTCTGCTTCCTTTTTTGTTTGCACAAACTCCTTAATTTAATATAATCAGATTTATCCAATCAAATTTTCCTTTTATTTTAAAAATGCAGAATTATTTAATTAGTTCAGTTTGATTAAACAATTTTGATTTTCATAGGATCAGAGATTTTTTAGAATTGGAAGACATCATAGAAGCAGCTGAGGAAATTGAAACCTATAAAAAAGGTGAAGGGATTTGTTCAGGGATTTACAATTCTTAAGTATCAGAGACGGGACCCAAACTCATCTCTTCCTGACTCTAAGCGTTATCCATTTTAAAAGTTACACTTTATGGGATCTTTCTAAAGTATTAGCGCTGCATAATGGAAAGAATACTGGATTTGGAGTCAGAAGATTAAGATTAAAATCTTGGTTTTCCAACTTTGACTTGTACACTTTTAGTAAAGGCGCTTGATCCTCTGAGACCTGTTTTCTTCTCTGAAAATGAAGAGGTGGCACAATGGATGGAATATTAAATCTTGGATCAGAACCTAGACCCAAGTTCAAATCTAGCCTGAGGTACTGACTTTGTGACTCTAGTCAAATCACTTAATTTATGTCTACTTCAATTTTCTCATTTCTAAAATGGGAATAATAGCACCTACTTCTCAGGGGTGTTGTGAAGGCATAATGAGGCAATAATTTTAAAAATACTTTGGAAACTTTACAGTGCCATATAAGCTCCACCTTCCTATGAAGAAGTGAGGTTAGGCTTGATCTCTCTGACTATGCCTTCTGTCTTCTAAACGAAGACTTCATAAGGTTTACATCTGCTCCTGCTTAGGAGACTTTCATTTCCCCTGAAGAGAGGGGACAACTTTCCATCTTCTCCTATGTATATCCCCTGAGGGAAGATGGCAGGGGTTCAGGACTTCCATCATCTCCAGCCTTGAAGATTTCCACTGCCTGGTGAGTCCATCTGATTTTTGAGTACCATCTCTGTGGCTACAGAGCTTCCATTTCCTGCTGTTGCCTATCCCTTGAGAGTAGAGAATGACAAAGGTCTGCTAGGAGCAGGACTTAGCGGCAGCTCTTGTGTGCTTCTTATCGGAAAAGGAGAAATGCAGACCTTCTTGACTGTGGTCTTCTTTCTCATAATAGGCATGTCTCCTGTCTGATCTCCAGCTGCTTTTGGAAGTAGGATTGTCAGCTTTCACCTAGTGATGATGAGAGTCACTCCTAGTCATATCTTTCACATGCCTGTAATTCTGAACCCTTGTTAAGTTATCATCCAAAACCATGTTCTACAACACCCACTTCTCATTTCTTTATTTCCATTCCCTTCACCTTCCTACTCTCAAATCCCAACCAGATGCAAACCACCCCTTCCAAATTCAAAACTGGATTCCAGCTAAAGACATAGTCAGTCTCCTTTACCGCCCTTTGTAGTACTGATTGCATGTACATTTGTTCTTTTTGACTCATTAGTCAAAGAAGGGGATCTTGAATACTCTTTCCTCCACATTGTTTCTCCCAAGTTTTCCCCCATCTCCATCTCTTAATAATTTCTTTGAAGTCCATACATTCCATATATTCCACATTCAGTTAGAATTGTGGTAGCTATTATCTATAAATGTCTAAGACTTTCCCCTTCTTTTCTCAATGAACTCATTATCTGCCACATAATTTTCCTATCCTCAACTCCTTTTCTTATATATGGGGACTTCAGTATCTATATATAACCATTCAGTCCCTCAGTTTATTCACTTCTGATGATTCTACTTCTACCCTTTTTCAGCCACACACAGATACTAAAAACTTTTGACTTTGCTTTCACCCTCAAAAAGATTGCCTTCATGTTTAAAAATTCTGAAATGCCCTTCCCTGATCATAGTTTACAGATTTTCTACCCCTCCCTCTGCCTTCCCATAGCTGACACTACTCTTTGTTTACATTGTGACTTCCAGTCCCTTAATCCTTCAGGTCTCCCCTAGGCCATCACCACTGCACTAGCCACATTTTCCTCTTTTCCTCATCTTGATCCCTTGATGAACTCATTAAAATCTAGACTGTCCCCTTCTCTTGAGTTCCTGGTTCCCTTGTCATGTCCCTGGTTATACGCTGCTAAGCATTAGCCCTGCATCCCTCCTGCTGGCATCCTCCTTTACTCCTACATTTACACTGCTGAAAAAAGGTGGAGAAAATCATTTGTGACATGATGACATGATGGCCCTCACTACTGCTGGTTAATCCTTCTGCACCACCCTCATTTACAATTATGACACTTCCCATAGTGGCTCTTCCAAATCTTTTTGTCTCTTGTCAGACCTCCGTTGGCTTATCTTCTTTTTCAGATGAGAATCTTTCCTCATGTTTTATAGAAAAGTTGAGTACTTTCCTTCTTCCTCATCTCATATCCCTCCGATACCTTCTGTCATTACCTCCTCCTTCACTCTTGTCTCTCATGAAAAGGTGACCACTCTACATGCACAGTTCCCTTCACTTTTCCATTTCTCCCTTATCTCAAGTGTCTTCAATCCCTTCAAGTCTACTGTTTTCTTTTCTACCTGTCTCCAGTACCTGGAATGCTCTCCCTTCTCATCATTACCTCTTGGTTTTCCCTGGATTTTTTTTAAGTTCCATCCAAAATCCCACTTTCTACAGGAAGCCTTTACCAACTGCTCTTCACATTCATGCTGTCCTCTGTTAATTAATTCCTATTTATCTCATAAACAGCTTGTCTGTATAGATTTGTTTGCTTGTCTCCCTCAGTAGATTGTAAGCTCATTAAGGCTGGGGCTTGTCTTTTGCTTCTGTTTGTATATTCAGTACTTAGCACAGTGTCTGCCATATAGTAAGTGCTTGATATAAGCCTGTGGACTTGGACTATCTTTTACTAGTCTTGGGGTTCCTTCTGGCTCTAAATTCTATGACCTTTGACTTCTCACCCTATAAGTTTCCTTAGTGCCTATGGCCTTCTCACCTGGAACCTCTCCCTCTACTCTGTAGTCTTCCCAGAGCTTCCATTTTGGGAAAGAGGCCAGGCTGTCCCCTTCATTCCTCTCTCAGCTCTGCTTCTGACTGTTTGAACTTGGCTACTGTGCCCATGCATGTAGTACCTGCCAACTCCATATGGCATACATCTTTCAGTTCCCTTTTAGGTGTTGTCTTCCCTTAATAGAAGGATATAAACTTCTTGAAGTCAGTAGTGTCTTTCTTTTTGCTTGAGTTTGTATGCCCAGCTCCTTGTACAGTAACGTAAGTGTTAAATGTTTGTTGACTGGTAGCCCAAGGTAGATGGTTAAAAATGGGAGTGTGTGTGATACATACAGACATATGCCATACGTATATGCATACATGTTCTCAATGCCTTTCTGTTTTAGACATACATGGTAAGAAAAAACATTTGTATTTTTCTTTTTTTGTAGATGAAAAGGAAACAGTTGCATATTTCTCAGCACATTTTGAAGAACAATTGAAAATTTACAAAAAACAGGTTGGCCTTGAAATCTAGTTATCACACTTTTTCCCCCCATGTTTAGAAATGTTTTAATTTATAGAATTTTCTCAGGGTGTATTTGTAATTTTTTAGGAAACATATTCATTATACAAAGAAACAGCTTCTAAACTGAAGGATGCCATTTTATATGTGTGTATTTTATATATACATAAACACTAAAAGAACATTGAAACTGAAACCACATTCTTAATATACTTTGAAGATTATTTATAGATCTAGCAACCAGACTATTTAAACATTGTAAATGATCCAGTGACAAATTCTTATGAATCTGGATTTTTGTATTCCTAGAAAACAAGTTGTTAATAGCATGAATTATCATAATTTATGACTGAGGAAGCCATTCTTGCAGTATGTTCCTTGAAAAAAAAAATGATTCAGCAGGGATGACCTCAAGTTTCAAAGATTTAGTGAAATCTTACTTTTGCCTTGCCTTCCCTTCCCCTTTTACTTTCTTTAACAGGTTATCATTAATTTGGTAGATCAAGCGGGAAGAGAAAAGATTATTGGAGATGCTTACCTCAAGCAGGTGTTGCTTTTCAACAACCCAAATCTAACTTATGTTTCATTTGACTTTCATGAACATTGGTAAGGTGGCTTCCTTGAAATGTTCTTTGATACATTGGAATGCAAGGGGCTGTGTAATAAAAGCTAGTTTCACTAACTAGCAATTATCTTATTTGTAAATAATTGGATTAAGCAATTTCTAAGATCATTTTCAGTTCTAATACTCTTGAATTCTGAGGTACTTCTGTTAAATGGAATTCATATTTCTTCTTAGTTTTAGGACACATTTTTTTATTTGATTTCCACATAAACATAATTTTGATTTTTTAAATTATTTGATCTTTTTACTCCATATTATATAATTTCTTATTATTATTTTGCCTTAAAATGGTTTGGAAAGGGAGTGTGTGTGATGTGTTCTGTGTGTACTTTCTCTTAGCTACTTAGATTTCCTTCTGTCCTATTCCTTGCATTTTTGGGAAAAGTTCCTTTTAATTCCTTCTGTGCAAAATCACCTTGGGCTACCTATTCTTCTTCTAACCCAGAACAAAACTTACTTCCATTTACTTTGAAAAAACTGTAAAAGAAGATACTTAATAATTATAAATTCAACTTCAGTTTTGTACTGTTACATATATAGAAGTCGTATCTCTGGCTCTGGCTAAGATAATTTATACTGTTAATGGGTTGATGTTGAACTAGTTAGAAAGGATAAATTACCCAAATTTTCTGTTTTAATGTTGTTCTTCATAGCCTTTTAAAGGCTATACTTCATTGAACCATATAAACTGACTTCAAATGTTTATGTAATTTATTTGTTACATTTACATTATATTTTATATATTTCATACTGTTATTTTTTATTTTTAAAAACTTATGAAAGTGATTTAAAAACACCATTTTCCAATGTGTTTTAGCCGAGGGATGAAATTTGAGAATGTTCAGACCTTAACGGATGCCATTCATGACATTATTCTGGACATGAAGTGGTGTTGGTAGGTATTATTTAACAGAGCTAACTTTTTTTTTTTTTTACAAGATTCTAATATTTATGGCTTTTTCTACCTATAAACACTAAGTGTAACTTCTGAGGGGTTATTTATTTGATCTCCCAACTCTCATCTTTTTATTGTATGTTCCTAGAAATTTAGTTATTTTGCTTTAGGGTGAAAAGTCATAAGTTAGGTAAATTTTAAAAAGAGTTTAAATCTCATTGCTTCTTTGAGTGTCTAAATCTGTCCCAACATTATTTAATGAAAATAAATTGACTTAAAAGACTATTACTTCTTAATCCATATTTTCTCCTTTTTGTCAAATGGAGAAGCAAAAAAATGATATTAAAGATGCCAACTTTTAAGTTTAGTGAAAAGGATGATGGTCAATGATATTCATTGACTACTGACAAGCTATTTCATGAGAAATGCTTACGACAGTGGCTTACAGATATATTGCTTAATAAATAGTAATGGAATAAGTAAATAATGACAGAACATTAGGAGAAAATTAACTTATATCATGGAAGATTTAGAGTATATGTGCTGAAGGCTTGTTGATTACAGGACAGTTGTTTAAAAAAGGACATTAAATTTTTTTTTTTGCTATTTGCTGAGGCAATTGGGGTTAAGTGACTTGCCCAGGGTCACACAGCTGGGAAGTGTCTGAGACCAGATTTGAACTCAGGTCCTCCTGACTTCAGGGCTGGTGCTCTATCCAGTGCGCCACCTAGTTGCCCCAGGACATTAAATTTTTTAAACATCTTTAGGGAAAGAAGAAATTAGGTTGCTATGGACTCAAGATAATGTGGATGATTATACTTAAAGTTAGTAGATAGAAATGAAATAACTATTGAATTCCTATTCAAACTTATAATTATAGCTTGAGGTAGTTAGAATTAAACCTAGTTGGTAGTCAAGTTTCTTTAGTCAGTTATGTCAGATCTCAATATAATTCAGTATATGCTTAGCTTAGATTTCATATACTCTTAAATTGGCACTTCATAACTAAATCAGTTAAGTTATGTATTTTGGATATTTGTCACTCAAAACTTAGGTTAACCTAAAATTCAGTCAGTTTGATGAAGAAGAACAAAATAATATGCTACAAAGTGACAGATTTGCAGAAAATTATACTATTATTAAAATAGCCTCCTTTGGATTTTTGAAGGGTTGATCAAGCAGGGGTAATATGTAAACAGGAAGGAATTTTTCGAGTTAACTGCATGGACTGCTTGGATCGTACAAATGTAGTACAAGCTGCTATTGCAAGAGTGGTCATGGAACAGCAGGTATGTTTAAATTTGATATTAAATTTTTTTCCTAATTAATTGTATTGCATTATAATTATATAATAATTGTATTGCAGTCTAGTCTTGAAGTCAGAAGACTAGTTCAAATGCTTGCTTGGTTACTGAAGTCTGACTAGGAATTTAAATCTTTTAACCTTTAGTTTTCCTAATTTATAAAGGCAGGGGCTTTTAATTAGCTGAGTCTAAAGATTCTTTACAAAATCAGTGCATTAAATACATTAAATTATTACGTATAAGAAGAAAAATTGTTAAAACTCTGCAATGGAAGAACATCCATTCAACTGAGTAAAAGTGGCTTTTTTTCACTTAATATTATTTTTCTAACTACATGTAAAGATCATTTTCAACATTCATTTTTGAAAGATTTTGAGTTCAAAATTTTTTCTTCCTCCATTCCTTCCCTTCCTCTTCCCTAAGAAAATATGTAATCTGATATAGATTATACATGTATTCTCATTTAAAAAATATTTCCATGTTAGTCATGCTGTGGAAGAAAAATCAGAACAAAAGGGGAAAAGTATGAGAAAGAAAAACCAACAACAAAAGTGAAACTACTATGCATATTCAGTCTCCATAGTTCTTTCTCAGGATTCAAATGGTATTTTCCATCTCAAAGTTGATTGGAATTGTTTTGTATCACTATATTGCTGGGAAGAGCTAAGTCTGTCATAGTTGATAATCACATAATTTTGTTGTTTCTGTGTACAATGTTCTCCTGGTCCTGTTCATTTCACTTAACATCACTTCATATAAGAAAAGTGACATTTTTATAAGTATTAATTTTAAAGATGTAAATTTTGACATTTTGAAACTTGCCAACTGTTTATAAAAATGTTATGTAGTCAGTTTATTTTTCATTTCACAATGGTATTTTGTTATTTCTGCTGTTTACATTTGTTAAAGTGAAATATTATTATGTAGACTTTCCTGCTAAAAAATTGCATGAAACCATTCCAAATATATCTTTGACATGCCAAGTGTTACTTTTCTTATGATATTAAAAAGACAGCGCTATTTCTTTTCTTTAAAAGTACTTATTTTTGTTTGCACTTTGTATTTTCTGTATGCCATCCTGTGGGTTAATAATTACTGTATTTTTAAACTTTAGCTAAAGAAATTAGGTGTGATGCCCCCTGAGCAACCATTGCCAATGAAATGCAATAGAATCTACCAGATAATGTGGGCAAATAATGGTGATTCCATAAGCAGACAGTATGCTGGAACGGCAGCTTTGAAGGTAATTTTTTTAAAAAGTAGCATATGTTTGGTCATCAGTCATCCAACAGCTATCAGGATTTCTTTTAAAAGTAACTTGAAAATATCAACCTTGTTAAGTTGCAAAAGGTTTTTTTTTTTTTTTTTTCTTTCTATGTGATAGGGTCTTTGGAAATCTTCATTCAGTGATAGACTTACTTATCTCACTGTTAATTCACAAGTTGTGAAAACTTAGGTATTGTTGCTTATTATCACTTAATACCCATGTTATTATTTATATACACCTAGGGCTTTAAGGGCTCATCAGTCACCAAAATTTCCTTCCTTCCTTCCTTCCTTCCTTCTTTCCTTCCTTCCGTCCGTGAAATTTTAAAAAAAATTATAATAAAGGAAGCAAATTTTAGAACTTTTATATTTTCTTGTTTTAAAGCATAGGGAAAGGTGTTAACTGTGGGGATTCAAATTCAGACTTCTGAAGAAGCTATCTTCTAGTCCTTATTGGTGAGCTAAGTAGCAACATGTCAGTCCTAGGTCAGTGGGCTTAAAATAGGTTCATAGGATCATTCAGATTTAAAACTGAAAAGGGCTTTTTAACCCTTTCATTTGACAGATAAGCAAGTATACTTCAGAGAGGTTATTTGTTCAACATAAGTTGCACATCAAATTTTTATCAAAAATAGGATCTCTTTTAACATAATTAACATGTAGTGGATATCCTGCCATCTAGGGGAGGGGTAGGGAGTAGGGAGGAAAAATTTGTAACAGAAAGCTTTGTAAGGGTTAATGTTGAAGAATTACCCATACATATGGTGGGGGGGGGGGGGATATCTATTTTTAAATGCCTGTACAGGTTCTTTTAATTGCATTGTATCATAGGCATGAAGGTAATGTGTTGTAGTAGATAGAGAATTGAATTTAGATTTGTGAAGATCTGAATTCACATCCTGACTCTCATTTTTCCCTGAACTTGAGTCCCTTAAACTCTCTGTGCTTCCTTAGGATTAGCTCCTCAGGCATAACTCTTCAATTGATGAAATTACTGGTTCTATGCACCTCTGGTACTTCTTTTTACTCCAAGTAAAATTAGTATTTGGAAAGAATTTTTATGAAGCTGTGCTCTGATATTTAGTGTTCTTATCAATGTGGTTATTCCTTTCACCTACACAGATTATATCTCTGTTTTTCTATTTTTTCCTTTGTGATATGTTCCTATGTGATATGATCTGTTATGCCTCCTTCCCATACATCTTTTGGGGAGGATCTACTTAATGCACTAAAGAAGTTATATTAATGCTAAAGCATAATGGATTCTTCTCCAAACTCTTTTTTTGGTATCTTTCCATTTCTTGTAAACAACATATTGTTAGATTCTAGTTTCTTATCCATTTTTTATCCTCTTTCATTTTTATGGATAAATATCACATTCACAGTTACACATAACTATGTTATAACTCCATCCTTTTATATTTTTCCTTCTTTTTTTTCTCTGCACCCTCTTTGAGTTTGTTACTTCTAGGTAATGCTTCGCTTAATGTATCCTCTCTTCAATTCCTCTATCCCACTCCATCCCATCCTTTTCCCTTAATGACTTTATTTTTCTGTTTGGTAAATTATACTTTTATATCTATTTGAGAGTGTGTCTGTCTGTCTGTCCTTATCTCCTATGACCAATGCAGATTATAGTTACAGTAAGGCTCAAGTATTTTCCTCCCCTTCCTCATTTTTCCCTATTTATTATGTACTTCTTTGAATACCTCATTTCTATGGGATAATTTTCCTTATTCTTTCTTTTCTTTTCCTTCTCTACCAGTGTGTTCCTTCCCTCTCCTTTTTCATTTTTCTTTTGAGATCATTACTAATAATACAATCATTTTCTAATTATGATAGTTCTGAGAAGCTACATATATCATCTCTCCATAAAGTCTTGAACAACAACAAGAGTCTTTACATACTATTTCAAGAAATCATTTTTTTAAAGTATCCCAGTTTTTAAAAATTGTATGTTTTTTAATATACTTTTACTTTAGTATTTTTACAGTAGTTACAGTTTCTAGTATTTTTATAGTAATTACAGTTTTTAATGTCCCCAGTGTCTACAAAAAGTGTCTCCCTGAGCCACCCTGGGCTGGAAGAAAGTATTCACATGACTTTTTCCTTAAGTTCCCAATTAGAATTCGTTCTGTTATATTTTCTAGGTCTTTTGGAGGAGATTTAGTGAGAATCTGGGCTTTACTGTTTCTTCTCTCTGGAATCTTGACTGTCCCTCTGATCTATCTCTATGATACTTTTTCTCAGGAGATCATATCAGAACTGTTAGTTATGCTTCAAAGCCTCATTCATAATGCGATGATCTTAAGGGCAGCAACTGATGAAAGGTTTTTAAAATTTTGAAAGCTTAGTAGGATAATGTGTAACACAAGGCATTGGTTATGCTGAATTTTAATTAGAAACATACCAATATTTAAAAAATTTTAATAACCTTTCAAATGTTTTGTAAGTTTGTAGCATTTATGTCTTTGAAGTAATTTGAATTTAAAACTTAATTAAGATGTTGAGATACACTTTGTATGTGCTTATGAACCTTGTACACCTGAGTGCCATAATTTGAGCAATATGTACTGCAGCTCATCTATTTGGTTTTTTGTTTGTGGAATTAGATGACCATTTTTGAATGACTGTAAATTTTGTTGAGATGAAGTAGTTCTATAAGGAGTGCTTTTAAGCTTAACTCCACAAAACAGATACAATTTTTCTTGAGAAAGAGATGCATTATGACCTCACAAGTATAATTGATGCTATATGTTTCTCAGCAGGAGGGGAAGAGAATTTGGAACACAAAAATAAAGAAACTCATGTATACGGAATATAATAGAAATAATTAGCTCAATAATGAATAGAAAATATCAAAGTTAAGACTTAATCAAGTATGCAAATTAGTAGAAATTCTTAGCACACAAAGTATTTTTTAAAGTTATAGTTTTTAAACAAGAATCTTACAGAGGGGATACCAGTGCATTATTCTCATCTAGCAAATTACAAGACAGGCCCTTTGGTCAGAAGGATGGAAAAATGAAGTTTTCTTTGGTCCATCAGGAAAACAAGAAAAAGGACATAAAGAATGCTTTTTCTCCTGGCATATAAAACTAGGTAATGAGGCAGACCAGAGAACAAATCCTCAAAACCTTGAACTTTTCTTGACTGCTCAACTAAGGGAATAGAGAGCAAAGTCAAGAGAGATTAGAGAAGACTGGATCTTAAACTTTTGGTTACTGTGTCTGGTCAAGTCATACATGTTCCTCCTTCAAGGATGAACAGTTGCTCTTATTTTCTAAAGTCCAAGCTCTGCTATATCTGAAGATCAGTTTTTAAGAGAAGTCTTACTCTATTTGTAAACAAAAAGCTTCCTCTTCATTTCAGTCCACATGATTTATTGGGGATCACAGTTTGAAATTCATTAATAACAAACACTTCTTGACATTTGGGGACTATTCTTTCCTGAAAGGGGATGCCTTGACAAGAACTGAAGGGAAGGCAGAAGCAAGATATTGCACCCTTCTCTCCATCCCAAGGTACTTACAAAGCAACTTTTTAACAGTTGTGGATTAGAACTACCAAGGATGACTGAGCAGGCAGGCTTTATAACCAGATATGCCTCCAGTTCTTAAGGGATAGTAATCCAATTCACCCCAAATTCTTCTGTAACAGAATCTTTGTTGAGTATCATAAGGATAGATGGACTTTTGGAGGCACTTCTTAGAAGTCATTTTTGTCATATATAAATACTGGTGTTTATAGTAACAATAACTTACAGTATCTAAGAATTCCATAGAATTCCTCATGTTAGAGAGAAAACAGAAAAAAATCTTCTGTATTGTAAGCGACAGACAATATGATGAATTTAGTCATGAAATGTTCTCATATTGGAGCACATAGGCCATTCATAGAACAGAACAAGCCAACCTTTAAAACTATATGAACTTTTTGGAAAACTATATAAGTCTTAGGCAGCCCAGTGTACTAGATACCAGTCAGCCTCAAAACAAGAAAGTCCTAGCTTCAAGTTCCATCTTTGACACATAGGGAGTGACTCAGAGCAAATCATGTAACCTTTTGGTATTCTAGGCTGCTCTGGGTTACCACGAGGTGCAGACTGGTACTGGTCCAAGTTCCCTCACTCTGTGTACCAAGGAAATCAGAAGTCTAGTCTTACAGAAATCATTGTGTATAGACCAGTACCACCCATTGTATCATTGAAGTGACCTCAGTGTTATGTAGAATGTGAGGATTTATTTAGATATCTCTAAAATCCTTTCTGACCCTGGTTAGAATTCTTTCTCAAAGTTATGAGTATGTTTTATAGAAACTAGGATTTTAAACTCTGTGACATGTATAGTTTTCAGCATCCTGCGTTTTAGACTTGTGTTGGTATTTTCTTTAACCTAGTATCTTGGTACTTGGGATAATTGGCTTAACTAGCTGGTCAGTACAACCTTTTCTTTTACAGGGTGACTTCACTAGGACTGGTGAAAGGAAGTTGGCAGGAGTCATGAAAGATGGAGTTAATTCTGCTAATAGGTATTACCTGAATCGCTTTAAGGATGCTTACAGACAAGCAGTTATAGGTAAGATGGTTTTTCCCTTCCTTAAGTTCTGATGGCTTGTCCAGTAATTTCTTTCTTGAGTGAACATCTTTTGGGAAAAAAAGTATATCAATCTAGAATAAAGTTTTTGCTTTATAATATACTTTGTATTTTGTATTGTCTACTTTTCCAGATGAGATGATTTAAAAAACAATTGTTGGTTGATGTCAGTTACTTAAACTGCTAGTAATAAAATAAGCCATCTTTCTCTATAAATATTTGTCTCTGTTTCCAGTGCAAGAGAGCCAGTGAAGTTGGAGCAAAAAGAATGAAGTGTTTAAAGCCACTGCCTCATAGAATAAAAATTTTATGGCCTCAAAATTTTCTAGTCAGATCTTAGGCCTCATTATTCTTCCCCTCCCCCAATTTCCCTCTTTCTCTCAAGAGCACCACTGTTAATATTATCTCCAACTCTTCACTTTCACCTCCTCCTGTCTAATTGCTTGCCACATTTTGTCAGTGGTATCTCTTTAGCATCTCTCCTATCTTTCTCTTCTTCACTCAGTCAGTTACCCATCGTTCGGATTTTCATCCCTTGTTACCTGACTTACTGCCACAGCTTCCTTTGGTGGTCTTCTGCTTTGTCTCTTTGCTTTCCACTTTGTTCTCCACCTAGATACCAGATTGATATTTGGACAACTCATGAAGTTCTGCTGGCTCCCAAATGGCTTCTGAGATAAAATTCAAACTGCTCTCTCACTTCAGTTAACTTGACATTCCTTTTCACTGGGTATTCTGTGCTATAGCCAGACTGGCAGATAAAGCAGAGAATGCTTTCCTTCCATACCCTTGCCTCTTAGGATGCATTGGTCCCTTCAAGGCTACTTTCAAATAGTATGCCTTCAAGAGCCTTTTCAGATTTCCTTAGTTGTCTTTCTCCACATCATTTTATGTTTATTGTGGGTGTCTTGTATTTATTTTGAGCATGGTAGAATGTTTTAGGGGCAAGTAGGTGGTACATTGGATAGAATGCCAGCTCTGGAGTCGAGAGGACCTGAGTTTAAATGCAGCCTCAGATACTTAGTAACTGTATGATCTTGGGCAAGTCACTTCACCATTTTTGCCTCAATTTCCCATTTGTAAAATGAACTTCAGAAGGAAATGGCAAACTACTGCAATATCTTTGCCAAGAAAACCCCAAATAGGATCATGTAGAGTCAGACGTGACTGAAATATTGAAGCACAAAGAATGTTTAATTCTTTTGAGGGCACAGAGACTGTTGGATTTCTATATGTATGGTCCTTCCGGGGGGTAGAGCCATGGTGGCGGAGATCAGACAGGAGTCTCTGTAACCTCCTCTAACCTCCCCTCAAACCAACAACATATGAAGCCTCTAGACTGATTCTGAAGCAAAAAAATTCACAATATCTGGAGAACAACACGATTCTAGAAGAAGATACTCTGGAAGAACCTCAAAACAGGTCTGTTTTAATTGGGCAGGGGGGTGATATACTGAACCCAGACTGCAGCACAGGGAGACCGGGGCAGGGAGCTGGAAACAGGAGTCAGAACAGGAGTGGGAGCGTTGTGCTTTTCACACACCTGGGAGTCTTCTGCGGGCCTCTTGGAATAATCTGTCCTGATTGTGGGCAGGTGGTTTGGAGGGTCTGCCTTTTGAGAAGGATAGATTGTGAACCACTGAACCCCTGATGAGCATCGGACCTAGCTGCCATTACACAGCACCTTAAAGCAATCAGTCAAACAACAGGACTGATAAGCACCAGAAATAATTCAATCAGCGGAGCTGCCCAGTACCTGAAATAATTCAATCAGCAAAACCACCCCAGGGTGAACTAAAGCAGAACTGCCCAGCACCTGACATAACTCAATCAGCAGAACTGCCCAGTTCCTGAAATAACTCAATCAGCAGAACTGCCCCAGGGCAAATTAAAGCAGCTGTCCCACCTTTGCCCTAAACAGACCTCACACCTTTAAAAAAAAAATGAATAAAAAACCAAAAAGAGCTCTCACCATAGACAACTTTTATGGAGAGAGGGAAGAACAGACCTCAAATCCTGAGGCCCCTAAAGGTAAAGCAACTCCAGAAAAAGCCCCAAAGAGAGTCATAAATTGGTCTCCATGTCACAAGGCTTTCTTTGAAGATTGCATAAAAAATCTTAAAAGAGAGAAGAAACATGGGGAAACGAAATGAGATCACTGCAAAATAAAATAGAAAAAATGGAAAAAGAATGCAATGAACAAAAAAATGTAAATGGTCAATTGCAAAAGGAACTAAAAACAGTAACTGAAGAAAATAAGACATTAAAAATTAGAATCGAACAATTGGAAATGAATGACTCATCAAGACTTCAAGAATCAGTCAAACAAAAACAAAAAAATGAAAAGATAGAGAAAAACATGAAATATCTCCTAGGAAAAACAACTGACCTGGAAAATAGAGCTAGGAGAGACAATCTAAGGATTATAGGGCTTCCTGAAAGCCATGATGAAAAAAAGAACCTAGACACTATCTTCCAGGAAATCATAAAAGAAAACTGCCCTGATATTTTAGACCCAGAAGGCAAAATACTCCTTGAAACAATCCACCGATCACCTCCTGAAAGAAACCCAAAAATTAAGTCCCCCAGAAATATCGTGGCTAAATTCCAGAACTATCATACGAAGGAAAAGATATTACAAGAAGCCAGAAAGAAACAATTTAAATATAGGGCAGCTACAATTAGGATCACACAGGACCTAGCAGCTTCTACTTTGAAGGATCGAAGGGCCTGGAATCAGATATTCCGAAGGGCAAAGGAACTTGGATTACAGCTAAGAATAATTTACCCAGCTAGAATGAGCATTATCTTCCAGGGAAGAAGATGGTCATTCAATGACATAGGAGAATTTCACCTATTTCTACTGAAAAGACCAGAACTGAACAAAAAATTTGATCTACAAACACAGAACACAAGAGAAACATAAAAAGGTAACAAGAAAAAAAAACTCTTGAGAACTATATTTATGTTATAGATACTTATAGAATGAGGGTTGATTTTATGAATCTATTATTATGTTATGATTATGATATGATTATTGTGATTTTATGATTATTATGATATGATTACTGTGATTTTATGATTATGATATGATTATTGTGATTTTATGATTATTATGATATGATAAACTGAAAAAGAAATTAGAGGTAGAAAAGGGATAACACTGGAAGAAGAGGAAAAGGAGGTAAAATAAGGGAAATTACATCACATGTAGAGGCAAAGAAAACCTATGATGATTGAGGGGAGAAAAGGGAGGGGAATGAGAATTGGGTTAATCTCCATCCATCTCATCAGATTTGGCTCAGAGGGAATAATAGACGTACTTATAAGGAAATAGGAGGGAAAGGGGGGAAAAAGGGGTGGGTGGGGCTCTAAAGGGGAAGGATTGTTTGAGGGAAGTGGTTTTCAAAAGCAAAATAGTAGGGAGGAGGGAAAGGGGATAAGAAAGAGAAAAGCATAAGCTAGGGTAAATAAGATGGCAGGAAATACAGACTTAGTTATTTTAACTGTGAATGTGAATGGAATGAACTCTCCCTTAAAGCAGAAGCAGATAGCAGATTGGATTAAAAAACAGAATCCAACAATATGTTGTATACAAGAAACACATCTAAAACATAGAGATACATACAGGGTGAAGGTAAAAGGCTGGAGCAGAATCTATTATGCTTCAGGTGAACAAAAAAAAGCAGGGGTAGCAATCCTGATCTCAGACCAAGTAAAAGCAAAGATAGACTTAATTAAAAGAGACAAGGAAATTATATCTTCCTAAAGGGTACCATAGATGATGAAGCAATATCAATACTAAGCACCAAGTGGTATAGCATGGAAATTCCTAGAGGAAAGGTTCAGAGAGATGCAAGAAGAAATAGACAGCAAAACTATACTAGTGGGGGATCTCAACCTCCCTCTCTCAGAACTTGATAAATCAAACCACAAAATCAATAAGAAAGAAGTTAAGGAGGTAAACAAAATGTTAGAAAAGTTAGGTATGATAGATCTTTGGAGGAAATTAAATGGAGACAGAAAGGAGTTTACTTTTTTCTCAGCAGTCCATGGAACTTATACAAAAATTGACCATGTGTTAGGACACAAAAACCTTAAAATCAAATGCAGGAAGGCAGAAATACTAAATGCATTTTTTTCAGATCATGACAGAATAAAAATCACATGCAATATAAGGCCAGGAGAAAATAGACCAAAAAGCAATTGGAAACTAAATAATTTTATCCTAAAGGATTTCTATATGTATGTATTTTTAATACCTCACACAGTGCCTGACACATAGTAGGCACTTACAGTGTTAGCTGTTTGGCTAAAAATAGGAAACTGCCTTTTCTGGAATGAATTTTTTGGTCACTATGGGTTCACTACCATGGATGATAAGAGTTGATCTCTTGCTGTAAGGCAGGTTTGATTTTTTTTTTTCCTTCCCCTCACAAAAATACCACCTTGCAGATGACTTTGAGGGAATGTTGGCATACTAGTTCCTATCTCTGTAGTCTTTATTATTTACAAAACACTTTTTTTTTCCCACAGCCCTTGAAAGTAAGAGATGAAAGTCTTATCCCCATTTAGAGATAAATAAGCTCAAACTCAAAAGTGACTGGCCTGATGTCAGCTGTTCAGTGTTAAAAGCCTTGATATCTCATGCACTTTCTTTTTGATGACACATGCCATCTTTTATATTTTTAAGATTATTAATCATTTTTATAGTCAAGAAGAATATATCTTAGCATGCTTAGACTAATGTCATACAAAAGAATTTGTAATATCTATCATTTTGTCTTTATAGATTAGTGTTCTGTTTTATTGGTCAAAAATTTATTTTCCCTACATTATTGTGTAGGGAACTCATCATGATCCTATATGGAGTTTTCTTGGCAGAGATCCTGGAGTGGTTTGCCATTTCTTTTTCCAGCTTATTAGATAAGGAGATTAGGGCAAATAGGCTTAAATGACTTTGCGCAGAGTCCCATGATCAATAAGTATCTATCTGAGCTTGGATTTGAACTTGGGTCTTCCTGACTTCAGGCTTAGCATTTTATCCATTGCATCACCTATCTACATTTTTTAGTTTACCCATAATTACCCAGAATTCATTATAGCTTTTTTTTTTATCAGTATGCATGCCTTCAATCTGTATTCTTTGTATTTTTTCTTATGTGATAAATTTTTAGAAATTACAGACCTATTTCCTTTAAAAAAGAAATTTAAACTAATCCTGTTTTCCATTCTCCTTCCAAATTATAAACTAAGATAATGACTTATACTGGCATTTCTTCCACTCTTTCCACTTTCCTCGCCTTCTACCTTAGATTTGATGCAAGGCATTCCTGTGACTGAAGATCTCTATTCCATATTTACAAAAGAGAAAGAACATGAGGCTTTGGATAAGGAAAATCAGAGAAGCCACCAGGAACTGATTAGCCAACTTTTACAGAGCTATATGAAATTACTGTTGCCTGATGATGAAAAATTCCATGGAGGATGGGCTCTTATTGATTGTGATCCAAGGTCAGTTTGAATCAGTACCCCGCTAGTTCCCTTTCTTTACCCTTCTGATGCTAATGTCTTTATTAACATTTGCCAGATAGTATAGGCAGTGTTTACTTAGATGATAAAAGATTTGGACTTCTATGCATGGTGCATGGCATTGGTTATCACATCATTTTGTAGTTGCATATGGCCCTTTAAGATGTTCCATGTATTCTAGTGGTGCTCTCCCACAATCTTCATTCAGATAACTGTGCCGACTTTAGCTAAAGGTATTGTCTTTCTCAGGGAAATTGTTTTAATGTTTTGGTATTCATTCATCCTCTATTTTTCACTACTCAACTTCTACCTTAGTAAATTCTACCTTAGAATGATGGGAAAAGCTTTTCTAAAATGCAGCATGCTACTGTCATATGTATTCTCTACTCGAGTCCTAATAGCTCATTATGGTGGGAAGGCAAGTATTCTTGAGAGTTATGCTGCCAGAGCTTAATTAGCTTTTGAAAATTCCATCAAGTTGGAATGGTTTGATTACAGGTATGATGATGAACATAAAAGTTGAGAACAAGTTTGGAGAAGCCACAGCACCAAGTCATAATCTTGTATTCTGTCAGTGGGGGGAGCATCTAAATCATGCCTCTTTGAAATAGTCTGTATGTAAACATCTTGCTTTTAACTCCTTTTCTTGTCCAGTAAACTCAGGAACCTTCCCCCTCCGGCTACATTCATTTATGAATATCCCAAACACTCCTCATCATGACTGAGAAGTATAGTATTGCTAGTGACAGTTGTTTCAAGAAACAAAAAGTGGATTAATTTTGAGATGAAATTATATGGTAGAAACCCTGACCACTAGCCTCTAAAAATCCTTTAAAAACACCTAGAAACTTTCTTCATGATTTCTGTAAAACCTTCTATATGTAACGTGGAAACCTTTATCCAATATTGGTGTTTCAAGAATATCTTAAAAACTAGATTAAGTGATTTATTGTTTATTTTTTCTTTCTTTTAAAAAAAAAA